>JAMAKT010000142.1:0-46966 GCA_023628415.1 Hypoxylon sp. PDH2405 | reverse complement strand
TAATTATTATATAACTTTTAAAAGAATATAAAAATAAGAAAGAAAAATATATAAATTTATTAAAAGTATTATTTAAAGAATTTATATATTAAATATATAAATAATATATTAATAATTAACGCTTTTAAGTATAAATATTTTAAATCATTATTAAATTTATAAAATACTTAAGAATTATCAATAAAAAAATAAAAAACTTACATAAACAACCCATAATATTATTAGTTATTTTATATTAATAAATTAATATATAATATATAAAATGTAATAATATAAAATAAATAATATATACCTTTAATAAAGCGTTTTAAAAGATTAAATAATACTTTAAATAACCTTATTATAAATTATATTATTTATATTATTTATTTATTAATTATTATTATTTCTCCCTTAATAATTAAATTAAAAGTTAAACATAAAAGGATTAATATAATTTATAATTAACCTATTATTTTAATTAACCCATTATTTTTTAACTTTTTAATATTTACTTTATTTACTTATATATTATTTTACAACTCTAATATATTTAAACTATTTAAAGATATTAAATTAAACCTTATTATTTAAGCTTTAAAATAAAACTTATATTTTAACGTTATATGCGTTATAAAAATGAGAAATATTATTTTAATAATATTGCATTTTAATAATGCTTTACTTTATGCGTATTACTTTATATTCTCTTTAAAGAAATATAAATAACTTTAGAAATAAAGAGTGCTTTTAATTAAGATTTATATCATTTAAAAAACCTAATTAAAGCGAATTTAATAATATAAATTTCATTATATTACACTTATTTTTAAGCGTTAAATTTAGCTAAGAAAATAAATAGTAATTAAAGCTTTATGTTACGTGGTTTTCTTAGCTTATCACACCGTATTTTATATATATATATACGTACTAATTAAATTAAACTAATTAAATAAAATAAAACTTATTATAGTAATTATTATAATAATTATTATCGTAGTTATTATAATAATTATTATCGTAGTTATTATAATAATTATTATAATAACTATTATAATAATTATTATAAGTAGTTAAGTAAAAAAAGCTATATAATAAAAGCTTTAACTATTATTTATTTTCTTATTTATATTTAACACTTAAAAGGAAGTATAATATAATAAAACTTATATTTTTAAAATCGCCTTAATTAGTTGTTTTAAAAAATATTAATCTTAATTAAATATATTACTTATTATTAAAGTTATTTCTATTTTTTTAAAGGGAGTTTTTAATATAACGTTACAATTAATATAGCTAATTAAAGCAAAGGGAATTTTTAAAGTAAAGTACTATTAAAATGTAATACTATTATATATAAGTATTTTCTTTTTAAATTTAAAACGTTAAAAAATAGCGAATATATTATTACGCAAACATAACGTAAAATACGTTACGAAACATTAAGCTTTTAACTTTATTAAATAATAATTAAAGCTTAAAATATATTTTAATTAATTAATTATTAAACAATCCTATTTAAAAATTTAAATATATATTAAAAGTAATTTAACTTTATTTAAAATATAATTATAAATTATAACATATAAAAGGAAAATATTTATAACTTTAATAAAATTAAGTTTATAATAAGCATAATTATATTAATAAAAATAATTATTATAAGCTTTAAAAAGAAATTAAAGCTTAAATAAAGCTAATAAAGTAATTAAAAATAATTTATAATTATATAAGCTATTAATTCTTAAGATTAAGCCATTCCTTTATAGATTATTATAATAAGGAAAAATTACCTTATATTTTAATATTATAATAATAAATTTTCACTTAATTAAGTTATTTTAGTTTTAAATAATAAATAAATAATAAATAAAATTATTATAAATTGGTTAAAATATTTTAATAAATATATTAAAACTTAAATAAAGGTTTTAAAATACTTATTTATTTTAAATGATTAGAAGAGTTATTATTCTTTAAATTTTAATTAATTTTATTATAATAATAATATTATACTTTTTTTATATGCTTTTTCATTTATTTTATAAGCTTTAACCTTTTAATATTAGCGTTTTTTCCGTTCTAAAATATATATATAATATTCAAATCAAAGCTTTAATATAATAGTTTATAATATATATTATAAAAGAGGAATTTTTAATTACTTTTTGTAATATTACATATCTTTTAACTTTAGTTATTAAATCTTAAATTATTAATATTAATAAGAAAATCATTACTTATTAATAATTATTATTAAGCTTTTTTATTATTAAAATAAATAACCTATACTTTTTCTAAATTATTATAACATATTACGTATAAAATAACTTTAAAACATTTAAAAATTTTATTTTTCTTTTTAATAAATATTATAATAATTAGAATACTTATTAATTACTTAAATATAATTTAAAATATATAAAAACAATTAATAAAATAAATTAAAAGCTTAATTTAAATATTTCTTAAACTTAAGAAATATTAAAATATAAAATAAAATAATTTATTATTTAATTAAAAAGATTTTATATAGGAAAAAATTTATAATAATTTAATATAAAAAACCCTTCTTTAAATAAGCATAAAAACAACTAAAATAATAACTAATTACTTAATAATAATTATAAACAACTTAAAGAATTAATATATATTTTTAATTTATTTAAAAAATAAAATACATAATATAATATTACTTAAAAGCTATATATAATTAAGCATATTACCTTATAATTATATAAGCTTTATTAAAACTAAAAAATCTTAAATAAAAAAATAACTTAAAAAATAATTAAAAATTCTTAAATAATATATATATAATTATAACGCTTTACTTATTAATATATTTAAAGCAATATTTCAATTAAATAATTTATAAATAACTTTTAAGCTAATTTTTAAATTTTTATATTATTATTATTATTATTATTATTATTATTATTATTATTATTATTATTATTATTATTATTATTATTATTATTATTATTTTTATGTCGTGTATTTATGTATATATAAGATTACCTTATAATAAGCATTATTTTATAAAAGGTATATGGTTTTATTGCTTAGTAAATTTTTAGGTAAGAATTATGCTTTATTAAAGAAAACTTATATTACTTTAATATCTTTTTGTTTATATTATATAATTGTATTATTTATTATTCTTTAACTTTAAAAGCTTACCCCTTTAATAAAAATAAGTAAAAGAGGATAAAGAAAATAAAAATATTATTATATATAAAGGTTTTTTAGCTTATATAATTTCTTTAAGCTTATATAAACTTTTATAATATTATTATAAGTTATTTATAGTTTATTATTAATATGTTTATAATTTATTAAAATAATTTTATTTATTTCTTTCTTAACTTTTTCTTTAATAATAAGGTTTTATTAAAGCTATTATTTTATTAGTTAATATGGTTATTTTAATATTATATTAAAGATTATTAAGCTTTTATTATTTATTTTTATATATATTAGTTATTTATTCCTATGAATTATTATAAATAATTTCTTCTTTTTAATATTTTTTTAACATTTTTTAACCTTTTTAATATTATATTATTAATTTAATGCTTTTTATTTACTATATTAAATAATTATTAAGCCAAACCTTAACTTAAATAATATATTCTTAACGTTTTTTACGCGCTTTACTTCCATTATATTTATAATAAGTGACAACTTATTTTTAATTAATTATTAAAGTTTTTTTATAACTTTAATTATACTTTATTACAAACTTATAATTGTTATAACATTATTAAAAAAACTTATATTAATATAAATATTTTATTATTTCATTATTAACGTTTCGTTAGCTTTTATTAACTTTTTCATTTTTAATTTATTTTTAATATAAAGGATAATATAACAGCCCTTATATAATATATATCTTAAATAAAACCTTTATTTAAAGAGATTTCTCTTATTAATAATAAGGTATTAACTTAAAATTATTATTAATATTCCCATAATTTTCGAATTAAAGTTATAGAAATAATAAATCGCTTATGCCATAACTTTAAAACAATAGAATTATAACATTAATATTCCTTTTATTTATATAAATTAAATAAGGTATTAAGTTTAAAAGCTTATACTTTATAACTATAAAATTAGTAAAAATATTTCTTAAACTTTTATTTATAAGATATATATTATAACATAAGTATATTAATATTATATTATAAATTCTCCACTAATAATATATAAAATAATTAGGGTTAATATATATTTTAAATAGCTTAGGAATATTAATTATTTCTTAATGATAAAGAATATTAACATTAAAAGCTAATTAAGTTTAAGTTTAAAATGGAATTTTAATAAATTATTATTAATAAAATAAGGATATAATAAAGGAATATATTCTTAATTAATTAACCTTTCCTTTTTAATAAAGAACCTTAATTTTATATAATTATATTAGATTTTATTAAATATATTATTATTATTATTAGCATTTTTAAGCTTTATATTTTTAATTTATTAAGGTTTAACATTTATAATTATATATTCATTATTATTAATTTACTATCATTAATATATTAACATTTTATTTTCTTTCCGCTTTATTTTTTATATTACTTCTTATAATATTATTATTAAGGTTATATTATATATTAACAAAAATTTCCTTTAAAGGAATTATTTAATAATAATCCTTATTTTATTAAGGTTAATTAAGGCTTTTTTATAATCCCTTTATATAAATAAAGCTTTTAAAGTTATTTATTAATAAAGCATTTATTTTACTTTAATATATTAAGGATAATTCATTATAATATAATATATAATTTCCCTTTTATTATATTTACACTTAAGGATAATTATACCTTATATATTTTTATTAAATAAGAACGCTTTAAGTCTTATTTTTTTAATACGTATTTATATAAAGGCTAATATTTTATATTTCCTTAATTTATAATACCATTCTTTTATTTTAATACTTTATAAGATAACTTTTATTATAATAATATTCCGCTTTTATCCCATTCATTTATATACTACTTATTATTTCTATATTATAATATTTTCTAAGTTATTATTAACTTTAAATTACTTCTTAAATTAAATTTTTTTAATATTATTATTATATTCTTAACAGGTTATTAATAGATTAATATCTTTTCATTAACGGCTTTAAACCTTTATTTTAACCCGCTTTATTTATTTTGTTATTTTATTTTTTATTTCCTTAATGACTTTATTAAAGTTAATAAGCTTAGCTTAGCTCTTAAACTTTATTATCCTTATATTTAAATACAAATTAATTAATAGATATTTTATCTCATTTTTTAACTATATAATTAAAATGGCCTTATACGCTTTACTTACTTTTTATAAGCATTTTAATTATATAAAGCTTAGTTTTTCCATTAAGCCTTAAGCTTTAAATCCTTTATTTATAATATATTATATCATTACTTTATATATTATAACGCTTTTAATAATTTTTATATATATTTTCTTTACTTTAAAAGTATTACACTTTTAAATACTAATAATTAGCTTAAATAATATATACTATTAGCATTTTATCTTTACTTTAATAACTTTTAAATGTTATTTTTATCTTAACTTTTTATTTAATTAAATCCCTAAGAATTTAACACTTTTTAATAATTTAATAATAATATTACCTAAAACCATTATATCTTTTACTAATATATAAACTTTTATAAAATACATTAACTTACTTTTTTATAATATAAAGATTATTTTATAATAAGCTATTTATAATTTATAAATTTTATAAGTTTTTTTTAACTTTTCGTAATTTTTACTAATAATCTTTAACGTTATTAATAAGTTTATATTATTTATAAACCTTATTATTAAAATGCTTTCTTACTTTAATTTTTTATATAATAAAGTAATATAAAATATAAATAAAATAAGGGATAATAATAACTTTTATAATACTTTTACAATAGTTTAATAGTTTTTTATTATTATATTATTAAATATTAACTTAACTTCCTTATTTATTATAAAGTTATTTATCCACTTAATTACTTAATATAAGAAGCTTTTTATAAAAAGTATATATTTTATTTTTTACAATATAACATTATTAAACATTTCAAATATATTTAGTTATAAAAGCAATGCCATAATGTTATAATTTTATATAAAGAAAACTCCTTTTATAATTATCCTTATTACCATTTTTATAAACTTATAAGTTTTATTTCTCATTTATTCATTAGGAAATAAGCATTATATTTCCGTTATAATAATAATTTACATTATTATTGCTTTTTTTATAATTTTGCTTATAATATTTAAAAGTATTATAAGTTTATATATATTTAAGAAAATTCGTTTTTCCTTTATTTTTCTTAGTTTAAAAAGAATTATAATTAATGCTTAATGAAATACCTTAAAATAATAGCTAAATATAAAGCTTTATATAGTTATAACGGCTAATACGTGATATATTAGCTTTTTATAAGCTTTTATATATTTTATAAATAAAATATTTTTTCTTAATGCTTTTTAAGCTTTAATCTTTTTAACTATATCCTTAATTTATTTCCATTTTATTAGTTTTAACATTATAAATGCCTTATTTATAAGCCATTATTTTATTAAATTAATTAATATATTTATAAAGTTAACTTATAAATAAGGGAAAAATTATTTTAATAAAATATCGCTTTTATTTTAATGACTTTCCGCTTATTATTTTTCTTATAAATTCCTCTTTAAGATTAAAAAATGTTTATTTTAATTTTACTATTAACTTTTTAATTTAACCTACCATTTTAAAGATTATAACTTTTTATTAACATATTTCACAATTAAGTCGAACACTTAATTAAGCTAAACACTTTAAAACACACTAAAATTTAAATATTTTAAAAATTAATAACTTTACAAAAACTTAATATAATTTAATGCAATTTTAAATACTAATTAATTAAATTATAATTAAACCGTAGAAAAATGGAAAAAAATACCCGAGGTTTCCCCATAGAGAAATGGAAAAGTGGGCTTTTTTGTCTCCACTTTTTAGTTTCTCCATGGGGAAACTTCGGGTATTTTTTTCTATTTTTCTATAGGTTATTTATATCTTAATTAATTAGGATTTAAAATTGCATTAAATTATATTAAGTCTTCGTAAAGTTATTAATTTTTAAAATATTCAAATTTTAGTATGTTTTAAAGTGTTCGGCTTAATTAAGTGTTCGACTTAATTGTGAAATACGTTATTATTTAATACTTTTATTATAACGCTTTAAAAATAATTTCTTTTTACTTTATATATTACTTTTTTAAAGGCTTTATTACTTTACTTTAAGGCTTTTTATAAATGGTTTATATATTAATTAACTTACCTTTTCCTTTATTAAGTTATATTTTATTTTATATCTTTAATTTTATTATTTTATTATTAAGTTACCTTATTATATAATATTTTCTATTATAATACCGCTACTTTAATTATCCTTTATAATTTTATAATTAAGTATTATATATAATTATTTATATTTTCTAATATATTAAAGTTATTAAATATAATTAGCCTTTTATATTTAACTATAACTAATTTTCTATTTAATTTTTTTTATACTTTACTTACTAATATTTTACGTTTTAATAATAAATTATTATTAACTTAAACTTTTATTTCTTATATTATATAGTTTAAGCCTTTTTAATTTAATACTATTAATTTAAAGCTTTAAAACCTTTTATTTATTTAGGTTAAATCTAAGATTAAATTTCTTTAATTTTATTTTTATCTTATTAACATTTCTCTTTACATTACTAATATAAGCCACTATTATATTACCAATATTAATATTTTCTTTAGGTTTTTTTAAATATAATTATCCTTATCCTATAAAAAATAATATATATTAAAATCATTAACTATTATATTTATATCCCCTTTTTTCCTTTATATAATTAATAATATTAAACTTTTTTTAATTTTTTTTAAGGGCTTAATATAAATTAATTATACCATTACATTTCCGCTATTAATTTATAGAATAACCATAGCTTAATTATACCTAACTTTATTCCGCTAACAATTTTTATTAATTCTTTTATTTATATATATTACTGCTTTATTTATACCTTTCCAAACCATATAATAATTATTTACTTTTAAGTAATAAAGCTTTTTATTTATAAAGTAAAATTCTTAAATTGTTATTAATTCATTATTGTATTAGCTTTCTAATACTTATATTATAATGGCCTTAATATTTACTATATTTTAATAAATTATCCTAATATTATTTATTAAATACTTCTTAAATTTTAAAGGTTAATAATATTTTATAATTTTATTACTAATAGCTTTAATTTTACTTAAGATAATTTTACACTTATAATTAAAAAGCTTATAAAGTAATTATAAATTAAAAGTAATTTATTAATAATTTATATTTAATTTTAAGATTTATATGGTTTATCCTTTCATAAGGTTTTTAATTATATGTTAAATAAGTTTAAGGTATTATTTCTTAACGAGATATTAATAATATAACTTTATAATACTATCGGTATTAATATTTTACGAAAAGTATAATATTACTTTTTAAGTATAGTGTTAAATATATTACATTTTTTAAATTATTAAGGCTTATATATATATACCTTATAAGCTTTATTCTTTACCTTTTAAATTATTAAACATTTAACTTTTTATGTTAGGTATTTTTTATTATAATTATAATAGCAAAGTATATTTTAATAATTATAATTTTTTCCTTTATATATTAAACTAGTATATTTATTATATTTAACTTATTTTTCACAATATTTCACTATATAATTAAATTTATAATATTTAAAGTATTATTTCATTTTAATTTCCTTTAAAAAGGGTTTATATTAAAATATTTCCATTCTTTATATTAATTCATTATTATATAATTATTAAGCTACTAATAAATCATTAATACGTATAAATAATATAACAAATTTAACCTTAAGATTTTTATAATATATAAATTTAATAACTTTAATTATTTATATATTTTATTTTTGCAATTCCTTTAAAAGATTTATTAATAAAGCATAGGTATTTTATAACCTATCTATTTTAAGGCTTTTTATAATAATTAGAAAAGAGTAACTTATATTTATTACTTATATTTTAAATATTATTCTTACTTATTCTTAATTTTCTTTATATTTAATAACTTTAAGTTAAAACATTAATATTATATTATCACTTTATAACTATTTTATTATAATGGCCTTTTTTTTTTAAATAATTTATTTATTACTTATATTATTTCTTTAATACTTCTTTTAGCTAAGCTTTCCTAAGCTTATACCCCCTTAATTATTATCTCTTATAATTTTTTAGCTAAGATAATTAATATAAGTATTTAATAATTAAAGCTTTTAATAATTATATATACTTACGTTTTTATTAAATTAATATTAATATATAGCGGATTTATTAGTATAGCGTTAGTAATTTCATTCTTTATTATTTGTAATATATTTAATTTTATTATTATAATAGTTTTCTTTATTTTATTAATATTTATAATTATAACTTATTATCGCTTTTTTATTAATTCACCATTAGTAAATCATTTAATTATTTTAACAATTTCTTCTTATACCTTTTTTACTTTATTTCTTATATTTTCTTTTACCATTCCCATTAATTTATTAAAGAATGCTTTAATTATATCAACTTTACTTTAATTGTGCTATTGCTTTCGTTTGTTTTTGTAAATATATTATTAAATTTATTTTATAATATTTATAATTATTTATAATAATAAGTAATAATTTAAAATATTTTAAATAAAATTAGTAAATATAAAGTTTAATTCCTTAATAAACTTTATATTTATTAACTTTTGGATTTTCTTTTTAAATCGCTTAATTAATTATAATAATAAATATATTATTAATTTCTTTTTCATTTATAATAGCTTTTAATACTTTCTTACTTTAAAATATTCTTTCTTTATATACTTTTAATTTTTTATTTTAATATTTGTTTTTATAATGCTTTATTTTTTTATAATTATAATATTTAATTTTAAATTTATCTTAGGATTTCTTTCCTTAAGCTTAAAACTTATTAAATTTAATTAGATTAGATTTAATTTCAATATTTTTTTATAATTTCTTAAAGTTAATTCGCTTATTTTTATTAGATTAATATTTTCTAATCTTTTAAGATAAAGTTTTCCACTTTTTAAAATATTATTTAAAGTTTTTATTATTAATAATAATAACTTTCTTAATAAAAGTATTAAACTATTTAAAATCTTTTTATTTATATAAATTATTATTATAGAATTCATTTTTAATATATTCTTTTAATCTTTAATAAAAGGGGTAAAAGAAACTTTTAACTAATAACTTAAATTAAATAATTAATTTCTTAAATTTAATAATATAATTTAACGCAGATTTATTTTATTAAAGGTAATATAGTTTAATTTTAACCTTTTATTATTAAATAAAGTTTTTAAATATAAGTTTAAATTTCTCCTTAAAATTTAAGAATTTCTTAAAAATATATTTAATTTTTTCTTTAACGTTATTATCATTTTTCATTTAATCTTTAAGAATTAAAGAAAATTAATTAAATATTAATTTACTTAATAATTAAAATATAATTAATATCTTTTAATATTCTATTATTATTAAGCTTTAATAAAATTAAAAATATATTTTAACTTAAATTAAAAAATTATTAAGATCTTTCTTTCCGTTATATTTCTTAAGGAAAATTAACTTAAATTCTTTAACCTTTAATATATTTATATTATTATTACTATTTAAATCTAAGTTTCTTAAGGATTTTAATATTTTAAGTAATTTTAAAGGATATTATATTAAAAGCTTTAAGGGTTAAAATTAAAATATTAAAATCTTTAAAGGTTAAAATATTAATTTCTTTTTACTTTCTTTATTATTATTACCTTTTTCCTCTTTATTATTTTCTTTTTTTATTTCCTTTAAAGCAGTTATTTATATTTCTTTAAAAATAATAATTAATAAGAATATATTTAAAGGTTTAATAGCTTTAAATATTATTATAATAATTTCTTATATTAATTTCCTTATATAAGGAAATATTTAAGATTTTATTTCTTATAATAATGCTATTAATAATAATTATAATATAATTAAAATTTATTATCATTCTTTTAATTTAAAGAATATTCCTTTAAAAATTATTTATAAATGAATTTTTCTCTTAACTAATATTTAACATTAATTAAAAAAGTTATTAAAATATTATAATCTTATTTATTACTTTTAATTAATAATTCTTATAAATTGGTATATATTTTAAAGTCTTTGGTTTTATAAGGTAATAATATTTAAGGATTAATTAAGGGTAACTTTTAATTATAAAGAAGATTTTAAAGTATTTTTTATTTAAAAGAAAATAAACATTTAAATTAATAACTTAGGAAATAAATAATTAAATATAAGGAAATCTTTATCTTTATTATATTAATTCTTCTTATATTTTTATCCTATTGCTTTATAATGCTTTAAAAACATTAAAGAGCTTTTTTTACTTTGTTATATTAATAAAGCTATAAATCCTAATGGTGCTTTATAATGTTTTAAAAGTATTATAAAACATTTATTTTTCCGAGATGTTTCTTTGGTAAATCCTTACCTTAGGTTTTTTCTTAAGCCGTAATAAGTTTCTTTATATAAGAAAATATTTAAGGTTTTATTCCTTATAATAACGTTATTAATAATAGTTATAATATAATTAAAGCTTATTATTATTTTTTTAACTTAAGGAATATTCCTTTAAGAATTATTTATAAATAAGTTTTCCTCTTAACTAATACTTAACATTAATTAAAGAAATTATTAAAATATTATAATTTTATTTATTATTTTTAATTAATAACTTTTATAAATTAATATATACTTTAAAATTCTTAATTTTATAAGGTAATAATACTTAAGGATTAATTAAAAATAACTTTTAATTATAAAGAAAATTTTAAGGTATTTTTTATTTAAAAGAAAATAAACGTTTAAATTAATAATTTAAGAAATAAATAATTAAATATAAGGAAATTTTTATCCTTATTATATTAATTCTTCTTATTTTTTTTATCTTATTACTTTATAATGTTTTAAAAGCATTAAAAAGCTCCTTTTACTTTATTACGTTAACAAAGCTATAAATTTTAACGGTACTTTATAATGCTTTAAAAGTATTACGAAGCATTTATTTTTTTAAAATATTCTTTTAATAAATCCCCACCTTAGGTTTCTTTTTAAGCCGTAATATAAATATATAAATAAATGAAATAAATATTAAAAAAGTTAAAAAGTAATAAGTTAATTAAAATAATAAGTTAATTATAAAATACGTTATATTATAAGCTTTTATAACTAAAAAATATTATAATAATTATTTTATTATATTTATAAAGTAATTTTTATTTATTATAATTATAATTATTTTTAATATTAAATACGTTATAATTATAAAGTTTTTAACGTATAATTTTAACTTTAATTTTAATTTTAAATAAACGTTATTATTATAATAACTTTTAATATTTAATACTTTATATTTATAATAAAAAAAATTCGTAATTTTATTAATTTAATAAAGCGTTAAAAGTTTTAATAATTAATACGTTAAAATTATTATATTTATAATAAGTTATAATATTATATCTTTTATAATTATAATATATTTTTATAATTAAAATAAATCGTTAAAACGTTTTATTAATTTAACGGTTTTTTTAATATTAATTATCGTTTAAATTTGTAAGCATTTTATAACGTTTTTTCGCTGCGTAATATTAATATACGTGCGGTAAATAAAATTTTAACATTTGTTAAATTAATAAAACGTTTTAATAATTTATTTTAAATAACGTATTCCATAATTAAGTTAAACACTTAATTAAGTTAAATACTTTTTAACTTTCCTAATACTTATTTTATTTACTTATATATTTATCTATAATTATAATATATTTAAATTATTTAAAAATATTAAATTAAACCTTATTATTTAAGCTTTAAAATAAAATTAATAATTTAATTTAAAACGTATTATTAAAATTTATAATATTCCTTTATTTATATTATATAATAAAATAAACGGTATATTATTTAAATACAATATTATTTATTCTTATTTAAAGCTAACTTTAATAAAAAAGGAAATAATTATTTAATATATTCTTAATTTAAATGTGTAAGTATTTTTTTCTTAGGTTTAAAACGTTAAAGAAATAGTAAATATATTGTTACGTAAATGTAATATAAAACATATTAAAAAGAATTAAGCTTTCAATTTTATTAAATAATAATTAAAGCTTAAAATATATTTTAATTAAAGAATTAATTATTAAAGAGTTTTATTTAAAGATTTAAACATATATTAAAAATGGTTTAATTTTATTTAAGATATAATTATAAAGTATAATATATAAAAGAAGAATATTTATAACTTTAATAAGATTAAGTTTATAATAAATATAATTATATTAATAAAAATAATTATTATAAGCTTTAAAAAGAGATTAAAGCTTAAGTAAAGTTAATAAAATAATTAGAAATAGTTTATAATTATATAAGTTGTTAATTTTTAAGATTAAGTTATTTTTTTATAAATTATTATAATAAGGAAAAACTATCTTATATTTTAATATTATAATAATAGATTTCCATTTAATTAGGTTATTTTAATCTTAAATAATAAATAAATAATAAATAAAATTATTATAAAATAGTTAAAACATTTTAATAAATATATTAAAATTTAAATAAAAGGTTTAAAATACTTATTTATTTTAAATAGTTATAAGAGTTATTATTTTTTAAATTTTAATTAATTTTATTATAATAATAATATTATTCCTCTTTATATGTTTTCCCATTCGTTTTATAAGCTTTAGCCTTTTAATATAAGCGTTTTTTTTATCTTAAAATATATATATAATATTAAAATTAAAGCTTTAATATAATGATTTATAATATATATTATAAAAGAGAATTTCTTTATTATCTTTTGTAACGTGTTTTTTATTACTTTTACAAAAGATAATATTTAATTTAAATTTAAAAGCATTAATTTAATCCTATTAAATTTAAATTATATTATTTCATAGCTTAATACAACACTAATAATTTAAACTTTTTTATTAAAGGATAATTTATTTAATATATTTTAAATTTTAAAGATATTAATTAACCTTAAAAATATAATTAAATAATTTATTTATATTAAAAATAAAATTATTAATTATTAAATTAATTTTTTAATATTAATTATAAAAGTTTTAAGTAAAATATTAAAGGCTATTTATAAGTTAATATATTAGGTAATAATTTTAACGGATTAAATATTTAAATTAAAAAAGATAAATTACCTATTTAATAAACATTATAAAATAAAAAATAAATGCTTATATAAAAGAGGATTTTTTACTTATAAAAAAGGTTAAATTTTATAAAAGTAAAGAGAAAATATTAAGGTTATAAATATAATTAAAGGTAAAAAAAATAATTATTATAAAAGGGTAAAGGAAAGTATAAGATATTATAAAATATATAATAAAATAAAATATAATATAAAAATTTATAAAAAGGTTATAAAAACATTTAATAAAAAAGATTAATTTAATTTATAATTAATTTTAATACGTTATAATTATATTTTACTTAATTAAAGTTGTAAGGTTATAAAAAATATTTAACTTAATTAAGTATTTAACTTAATTATAAAATACATTATAAAAATATGTTATAATTTATTATAAATATAATAACTTTAACGCATTATAATTATAACGTATTATAATATTTTTTTAAAAATTTAAGTTATAATAAGCTTTAACGATAAAGTGCTTTATAATTATAATATTTTTATATAATTATAACGTATATATTTTATATATTATAAAGGAAAATTTTTGTAATTTTATTAACTTATTAAAGCATTAAAAGTTTTAATAATTAATGCGTTAAAGCTATTATATTTATAATAAATTATAACGTTATATTCCTTATAATTATAACATACCTTTATAATTAAAGTAAGTTATTAAAACGTTTTATTAGTTTAACGGTTTTTTTAATATTAACCACCGTTATACGTTATATATTTATTTTATATTATTAATTTTGCGGTAAATAAAATCCTAATATTCGTTAAACTAATAAAACGTTTTAACGACTTACTTTAATTATAAGGATATGTTATAATTATAAGGGATATAACGTTATAACTTATTATAAGTATAATAGCTTTAACGTATTAATCGTTAAAATTTTTAACGCTTTAACGAGTTAATAAAATTACGAAAATTTTCCCTTATAATATATAAGGTATATATGTTATAAGCTTTTATAATTAAAGCATATTATAATAGTTATTTCATTATATTTATAAGGTAACTTTTATCCGTTATAATTATGTAAAAATATGTTATAATTATAAGGCATTTACTTAATTTTAACCTTATTATAACGGTAAAAAGTAAAAATAAAAAATGGTAAATTCTTCGTAAAATAATTAATTTCGCATATTAACGTTATTTCTATAAGAATGGTTTTTCTTAAGAGAATAATTTCTCGTAATTAACGTTATTATTACCTTTATTATTATTATTACTGCCGTTATTACCGTTGCCGTTACCGTTATTATTATTATTATTATCGTATATATACGTATTTTTGTGTAATTATTTATTTTATATAAGAATTGCTTTTTTCTTTTAATTTATTTTTTTTATTTTTTCCTTTTATATTATTTAAAGTTTTTAAAAATTTTTAAAATATATTTTATTTTAAAGTAATGGTTTTTATAACCTTTATAATTTTTATAATTTTTATAAGTTTTATAGTTTTTCTTATAATTTTATAACTTATAATTATAAAAAAAAATAAAAATAAAAATAAAAAATAAGCTATTTTTATTTTTATTAAAATACCGTTAATATAGGAAAAACATTTTCTTTTAATTAAATATTTCGAAAAAATAAACGTTAAATATTTAATAATCGTTATTAATAATTAGCCATTTTCGTTATAATAAATAAGCGTTATCGTTATAATAACCTTTAACGTTAAGTACGTTATAATTATAAGGAAAATTTCTTATAATTTAATTAATTAAATAATGCGTTATAAGTTATAAGGGGCGGTATGTTAAAGCCACTAAAACTATAGTGGGTTATAGCGCTATATCCCCTATAATTATAACGCACCCCTGTAATTAAAGTAGGTCGCCAAAATGTTCTGTTAGTTTGGCGGTTTCTTTAATATTAACCACCGTCAATTTCCCTATGCTCATCTACGTCGTATCCTTTATTAGTCATCGCAATATCTACAATGGCATAATAACTCGACATCCTCCACTAAGCACACATTATCTTCATGCTCATCATTCTCGTCTGTGTGTGCGTCTTGAGCGTCAAGCTTGATCAAATCAAAGTCATACCCTAAAAACTTGAAAATCCTCTTGGGAAGTATATCTATAAAATAACGTAGTCAGTAACACTTCGTGTCTACCACTGCATCTGTATGACTTACGTGTCTGCACATTATCTAGGACTCGCTCTATCTCATCCACGACTTCGGTATTAACAGAGAAGAGCTCAGATATGCGTCGTCGCCAATAGCCCCAGATGAAAGACTCGAGCGCTTTGGGAGATTTCTCCATCATTCTGATCTGCGCAGCGAATTCTTCCATCAAGACGCCTAAAAGACGGGCAATTTCTTGTTCTAGGCTATCTGAACGGATCTTTTCAACTTTTTCTGGTGCGCAACTTGCTATGACACGTACCGTATCGTAGCTTGTTCCGTCAACGCTTACCGACCTCAGGGCACAACATGTGTGTTTCATATCGAGGGCTTCGAAAGTAAGGAATCGTACAAACTCAAGCTGTAGAGCAAGCAGGTCCTCCTCTTCCATCTCGAGCATCTTCGCATCGTGAAAGAATACATGTCGTATAGCTTCGTTTCTGTGCTCTCGAAAGTGTAAATACCTCATCCAGGAAAATTTGCTATTTATTTTCCACATCGATGTGAGTGGCGAACAGCCCTTTCCATCGGGAATACACCAACAAGTACAGTTGTCCCTTATCGGAACTTGTGATAGTTGTCTTATTATTTTCCAGATTGAAGGGGTCTTAAAACCTGGCTTATTGGTATCCTCGCAATAGAACTCACTGAGAAAAGTCGCAATGTAGTGCCAACCGGTGGCATACACGTTGAGCCCCAGCTTTAAGGGATCTTCCGGCTTTTGATCGAGGAGCCCCTGTACGCACAGCCATGGAATTACTGACAGTTGTTGCATTTGGTTGATAAGGCCTCTAGGTGAGGAAACCTTGCGCCACACCATGATAGGAGTCAGTCCCATGCCATCGTGTGTTTTATAACCTCGAAATCCCATCTCAAATAGTATCGGAAAATGAAAAATCGAGAGTCCGACGCAGTGGTAAATTGTCATATATGACCGCGGCACTCTAAGTATTGGAGGAATGGAGATACCAGCGACATCCAGAGCTTCACAAAGTTCCGCCGCTTTGTCATCCGGAACATATGACGGACGCGAGTGCTGCGGAATTCCGAGTTCTTGCTCTGCTAAGTTAAGTAAGCTCCATCTCCTCTCAGCTAGGTTAGAAGCAAAAACTGCCATAACTTCGTCCTGTGCATATATGAAGATATTGTGTTGATACCATAGATCCATGTCACATTTGCAACCTGCCTTCATGAGTATGTCTACCGATTCAGCACAGTCGCATCGAGCGCTTAGAATGACCGGTGGATGATCTGAACCGGTTGCTTCAGAATCAATCAAACTTTTGCATCTGTCTTCAGTAGCCTTCGTAATCCTCGTGGCCACGTTGCACTCAGCTGAAGAGTTGTGAAGCCTGAAATATCCTGCATTGGTGCTCCCGAATCGCGTGAGATATGATAGTCCAGCTCTTCAAGAGATCGAGATAATATTGAATGAGCTATCGGCGGAAGTCCCATTCCCATTGCTAGAGATTTGTTTGTTCAGTAGAGCTCAAAAGCCGCCTCAAAGTCTATCTAGTAGAGAGAGCTATGGAAGAGCATACCGTCTGTAAGATCAGGTAGGTGCCATACTAGAGTCATCACATCTTCCTGGTAAACTCTTAGACAATAATGTAATATTTCGTCTGGGTCAATCTCGAATACGCCTATGAGATACGCAATCATCCTCCGCCCATTTGTCCAGTATGACCGAAGCCTGTTATGGCGAAACGGACTAATCAGATGGCCCATGTTGCTAAACGCATTAGGGTTTAATTATATAGGTAAGTAGAAACTGCAACGACGGTAATGTTAAACTTACGTTCTTTCGCCATCAGTCTGTCCAATCTCAACCAAGGTATGAAGTAACTGCATGAAAGCTGTTAGGACTGACTCGTCGATGAACAAAGGCACTGCCATCCCTCCCATTACGTCGATTAAAGTCTACTTCACGATCAGCATATCTCAGTAAATGCTAAAAATGTAAGGAATTATTACCATTGCATGGTTTTTCCCATACTCGTCTCGGTCGGTTGGTGACGCTTTCCCTTCTTTATACAAGGAGAGCACTATACGCTCGCATGTCTTTATTCTCCGGGTGACTTCCTTGTAACCCATTCTATCTATTTCGTCTATACAGTCTACAAGGTCATCGATCTCACGAAAAACCGGGCTGTACTTTCGCGGTACGATATTCTTGAAGCGCACTGAGATTCCAGGATGGCTGCTTCCAGTCGTGTAGGCAACACACATTCGAGTAATACGAGTGAAGAACCAGCCCATTTTCAGGGGAAACTGTGCTTCGGCAGTTCGTTCTGCTTTCTGGTCAATGCCGTGATATTTGCAACCTCGGCGATGTTTTGATGGTATATGTCGATCAAGTTTGAATGTCACACCACAGAAATTGTACAAGTACGATGCCGAGCGGCTCTTTACTTGACATCCGCATGAGGGAAACCTAGCCATATGACGGGTTGCGGTGGCCTTAGACATAGCTTTCTTCGTCAAAATGCTATAGTCAGGGGTCTGTTGCAAGATAGAAGAGCTCGGGGATTGTGAAGATTGCAATGCCATAGAGCTGTATTCTCTCCCGCCGGAGGTTCGTTCGGTCATTTGTGAAAGTTTAATGCTCTTATGAAATAGAAGTCAGAATATACCTAGACAAGCCCCTTGAAAAAATATTATTTGAAAGGGTATTACCATGCTTGCGATATCCGTGGATTGTGCATCTAGCTTGCTATTGATCTTGTCATCAACCGCGTTGAGTAATTTCGTGAGCGATTCAACCGTTACGATGCCAGTTGAAGCAATGTCATTTCGTATCAATGTAAACTTCCCGCTCATACTTTGGTCGAGGTCCCTAACATTCCACTCTGTCTGCGCAAGTCGCTGCTCAATATTATCAAGGGCATCCGTGATGTTATGTTGCAGGGATCGAATTTGGTCGGAATTTTCTCGCATTTGCATATGCAAGTCCATAGTTCTATCATTTTGGAGGTGGGACGCATCTCGGAGATCCTCGACGGCAGTTCTGATAGCATCTATCCCAGCATCTTGCTCCGCTGCAGCTTTTCTAAAAGAAATATGTCAGTAAAGGGCGACTAAAGCAGTGACCGATATTCCTACAGCGATGTGACATCAATAGCCAAATTCAAGCTATCCAACAGTCCCCGCAAAGTCTGGCGTAGTGAGGTCAATTCCTTTTCACGGAACGGGTAAATGAGCGAACGCCCCGTATCTTTCATCTTATCTTTCAGCTGCAAGGAATGCGCAGTGCCCTTCAGCTCGACTAGCAGCTGTTGTAGCTGTTGGAGTCCCTCCTCGCTGTCCTTGAGACATCTTCGAATGACATGAGAGTCGATCGATCTGTTCTGGTCGATATGGGGTAAAATACGGTTCAACGAATCAAAAATTGACAACAGTGTTTGAACCTCTCTCAAGCCATCTGCGACTTCCTTCTTTCTTCCTTTTATTGATCGCAAATACGAAATGAGGCCCTGGCAAACTTGTATTCCCAGAGACGCAATGCCAACAGCAGTACCCGCTATAGAGAGCGGATCTGCCATGTCGCGCAATATATTAGGATGCTGCTACAATAGTCGTGAAGTGAAGAGGGGTTGGAAGGGACAAGAGTGTAAGGTCTCGAGGGAAGGCTACGCTATATATGTGTGCCTACGTGTCTACAGCTGCGCCAATATGATCATCTTGCGTATGGTGTCGTTACACAACATACAAGGCAGAATTTGTACATGCCTATACAGAGTGACTAAATCCTCATATAGGAGGTGGGATAGGTAGGTACATACCTACCTCTCACTACTAACGTCCCCCATGAGGCTTTTAGGGGGATGGGTGGTGGCTGAGAGAGCTTGGGGGCGCACAGAAACGCGTACAGAAAGCCGACCTGGACTCTTTTATAAGAAATATTTATCTATGAAGTAACAATATGAAAGTACTAAGAAACATGCGCTAATAAGTAATCGAATAGGGGAGTGGCGCAGTGCAGACTGCCCCTGTCCATTTCATCCTTCTTATGAACATCTAATGCTTACACTGTTTCACATAGCCGCCCACCTAGATAGGTATTCTAGAATTAAAAACCATTCCCTTTTTTAAACTATGCACCTAGAAAATCACATATTCGAGTCGCATTACTACGAGCCCTTCATCCTGTGGTGAGGCATCAGCAGATCTAAGTTAATAAAGACCTCAGTACGCAAACGTCTCCGAAGAGTGCCAAGAAAATGAGCCGATGTGGCGCTTGCGCCCGCATTACGGTGGAGGAGATACGGTACACGATGACCTTCTACCACCCTAACCTGCGCTCACTTCGGGATGCAGCGGCCACCGGTTGCGATATGTGCCGGCTATGCTGGACATCCCTTCAGCAGAATAATTCGGCCGAGGCCATCGACGCCGTTCTTGCTGGCAAGTGTCCAGAGAGCCAGGGAGGTCAGGCCTTACACGACGAGCGCGTGTGGCTGACGGGGTTTTTCCAGGACAACTTCCGCGGCAGAGGAACACCCGGTCCCGGAAATGCGGCCACAGATCAGGGTAGCAGAGTAGAAGTGACCTGTGGAAACAAGGACGACCCGGAGTCGACTATCTCGGAGCCAGCACTCAGAGGCGAGCTAGCCGTATTTGCAGACCCAGGTGCCATCCCAGAGAATGAACCTTGTCAGTCTACACAGTGCTGACGACTACTTGTTGCTCATGTATAGGCTCACCGGCTGCGTCTCGCTTTGTTGAACGCTATGTCACAGCCAGCAGGAATCCCGATGGGCATATCGAGTTTGCCCGCGCGTTACTTGACGTGTGCAAGAAAAACCATCCAGAATGTGGGCTCATAGATACAGATGCAATGCCGGAGATGCCGACGCGTGTGCTCGATGTAGGCACTTCCCCCGGCCAGTTGAGAGTAGTGCTCGCTCGTGGACGTGGCTTACGCGAGCCGTATCTCGCGCTTTCGTACTGCTGGGGACGAGGATTGCGATATGCGACAGAGCTAAAAGATGAGAATATTACATCTCTCTTAGAATTCATCGACGAAACGTCCCTAGCAGCGACTCAGCAGGAATGTATTGCTATCGCCCGCCAGCTGGGTATCCGCTATGTTTGGATCGATTCATTGTGTATCATCCAAGGGAATCTTGCGGACTGGGAACGTGAATCCAAGGGTATGGCCCAAGTGTATGGAAACGCGACTCTCACCGTCATTGCAGCACGATCAGGGGATAGCCGGCTAGGCTTTGTGACTAATAAGCTTGAGCAGGCGGCGCCGCCCTGCGCGCTGCCATTTGGCCGAAAGGATGAAAACGGTAGAGATATGGGTGACATATTTCTCTGCTTCCCGCGTTCGGTGAATGGTGGACCCCTTAATGCGCGGGGTTGGTGCTTTCAGGAGGGAGTTCTGAGCAGACGGAAGCTCATCTTTGAGACCCAGAGAATCTATTTCTCATGCCAGCGATCTGAACGTTGGGAAGACGGCAAAATGAACGAATCGGACCGGCTACGAGCACAGTTGTTCCAGAGACAGCCACATAATTCTCTTGCAAATACTAACACTATCGCCGAGAGCCAGAAGCTGGAACAAGAACGACTGCGAGCCCAAATGCTGGAGCTATGGTACAAGAAAATTTTGTTTAACTACACGCAACGACAGCTGACCAATCCATACGACATGTTTGCTGCTATTAGCAGTATCGCGCAGCTAGCAAAGAAGACCATCGGGTCCAGGTACCTCGCTGGAATATGGGAGGGCGATATGGTTCGTGGCCTGTTGTGGCACACCTGGTTCTCCTTCGGCGCCAAGACGAAGAGAAATCTTGGGCCAATAATCTCGCCCTTAATTTCGATCGAGCCTCGGAGGCCTACCGATTGGAACGGCAAGACGGCAGTTAGAGCCCCATCGTGGTCTGTACGTGTCATCTACCATAAGAACTTAGTAAACCAATGATTGACATCTAGATACCCGTAACTAGTGGGCTTCGATCCAGGGTCAGGTCCATGAGCGCTCAACACCGCGGAACAAAGCTCAGTATCAGGACGCTGCCAATTTTCTCATTCGTCCTAAGCATAAGCCCAGACAACATGCTGGTGATCCTCATGATGATGATCTCAAACAACAGACATGGACGGCCTTGGACAGCCCTCATTGCGATGCGGACGTCTTGGATATGACGGTCTGCGAACTCCACTTCTTAGGGCGTCCGAAGCACGCCCGCCTGCTCCAGATCGACTCAGATACGGCCTTAGCCAACATATTGCTGAGTTGGCCAGTTGGGCATCCACTGTGTAGGCAAGGAAGGAGACTAGCGGGCCAAGGCTATATGGCGATTCTTGAGCCGGCTGAGAGCGAGTACGCTGAGCTAGGCAATCTTGGACTATTACCATTCGAGGACACTTCCGCCACTGATACTCCTTCTGCTGGTACATCTCCTGCTTCAGCCTTCGCGGTCGCCTGTTTCGACATCGCCGCGGAACGTGTCGATGTTACAGATTGCTGGTTCCTGCCATTGCTTAGAGAGATATGGGAGGGCTTATTACTATATAAAGACCCATCCGATGGGAAATTTCGACGTCTCGGGATTGTTGCGGCGGTTAAGAAGCAGGTATGTCGCAATTTTTCCTTTGCCTATCCAGTTCGCGAAATGAGTCCCCCTCGAGCTGACTATCATCCAGTTTCTGCCTTGGGTTGTCTCCGGCCCAGAGAAAGAGGTCCATCTAGTCTAAAACAACGTTCACAGCGGCATATTTGAGATCAAGCCATGAGGTAGGCAGTTCTGATAGGGCATCACCGACCTCCTTTGAAATTAGGTCCCTTGGCAACTCCTAAAGAGTCGTGGAGTCACACTCAAGTAAACCATTTGCATCCACGGAGTAATTATACAGAACAGGAAATACCTTCTCGTACATAGATTGGGATGCGCCATAAGTATTACATCCAGTTGATTCTTGTGTATTGGCTCTACGATTAGTTAGCGTGACTGGGCGTAAGGGGAACAAATCTGAGATAATATTGCGTAACAAAGACGTATATGGCTAAAAAAATACCCCTATACAGCGGCAGGCAGTTGTAGTCCAAAAAATACAGTCGAACCATCCTATCTGACTACACTTCATCCCCTTCCCCGTTGCCCCTGGGCCATGGGGCTCTCGCAAGTGCCGAGTTATCTCCCAAATCAGCAAGGCTAGTCATCGTTTTCCACCCTACCCTACCTTATCTTCTTACGATAGTAGATTGAACAGCTACCAGACGAACTCACTTTGACTCGTGAGAAGAGCTAGAATAAAACAATTCCCGGTTCACATAGATCCATGCTCCATACAGAAGCATTGAACTCTGCGAGTTAAGCATGGTGAACTGCCACAAAACACACCGAAACCAAGGACCGAAGCTTATATAGGATGTTTATATATTGATATGTATAAACACATACATAAACATCTCTAAGACTATCTAATAGGCGAAGCAAATTCCTCCTCCTCTCCCCTCCAATCCTCCACGCTCCCTAGTCCAACTACCCCCACCCCCTACAAAGCTCATCCCGTCCTCATCCCCTATACACACTCTAAGACAGGTCGAAGCTGCGAGGTCCATTGTAGCTCTCCACATAAGCATTAGGCTGGTCAGAGATAACAAGCTGGTCCTTGGGCAGCAGGTGCGAGCCCGTCTGGTTGCTCGACGGGGTAACAGGCTGCGAGACGGTGAGGGTGAGCCCGGCGTCGCTGCGGACGACGGAGAAGGTCCGCGACGACTCCTTGCAGGTGCCCTCCTGGACGTCGGGCAGGAGGCCGCCGTTGCTGGGCACGAGGGCCGAGCACTCGACGCCCGTGGTCTCCATGGTGCCGGGCTGGATGACTTTGAAGGAGTACCTGGGGATGCGTTGTTAGTACATAAATTTGACATGGTAGGTAGGTAGGTAGGTAGGTAGGTAGGGGACTTACAGGCAATTGGCGCTGTGAGGAATGCAGCCAGCCGAGAACTCGGAGACCGAGAAGGTGGTATCGCGCTCGCTGAGGACAGCAGCGGAAGCAGCGGCGAAGAGAGCGGCGTTGGCGAGGAACTTCATTTTGATGGATTTTTTTTCTTGTCGAAAAGTCGATTAAGATTAGCGAGTGGTGAGTACCTAGGTAAGACTGTCTGTGAATACTCAATGCTGTTGCTTGATGCTGGTCAAGAACACCAGATCAGATAGTCGAAGGGTCTTTATATACTCTTGAACGTCCCCATTTCGAGTCTCATCGCGGGTGGAGCAAGGCGGGTTGATCGGGTTGATCTGCGGAGCCGCTGGCCCTAGGCATGAACCTCAGTTCGTATTCAGCGGAGTGACGAAACAGGATCCCCATACGATTTACATCGTACCAGCCGACTGCCGGTATTTAGATTTGCAAATGTCTGTATAATCAAAACATGGGTACCGTAGTTCCACTGCCGACACTACCGCTGAAGGGTGGTTGGCAGTATCTAGAAATTGCTAGAGGACACAGACCTGGCCATGCAAGGACAAGGTAATAAAATGATTTTATTATAGGGAAATTCCACGCTGGGCTGGCTGGGGTCATGGTCTCGACCAAATTCGGATCAGCATTTCCTAAAATCAACGTAACGGCTGAGTTAGGCGGCCAATCGCATTTCATGCGCACAGGCATCTTCTACCTCAATAGGCTATACCAATGGCATAGGCTATGCCAACAGCAGTAAAACAACACGCTAACTTATGAGCCCACAGAATAAACCGAGGACCTGTTGGATACGAGCCTTAAATTATACACGTATCGTGTCATAAAACATCACAGCACAGCAATGCGTTAGTGGATATACACATCGATTGAGCACATTCGTGGACTGATTCGTGGAAACATGTGGGTTCAATTTTTAATACACTGTCATTGAGATCGTAGCCCGTCCCGTATGCCTTTCATCTCGAAGCCAGTACGGAGCCATCATATCTCGTTCTAGAATGCATGAGTGAAAAGCCTTCTTCATGCCACGCCATTTTGTGACCTCCTCCGCTTGTTAGTGTCGTGAAATTACAAGGGGAAACGCTGCACCGCCTTCATATCCGTGATCGGTCTGGCCCAATACACACACACCGACAAATCCACAGCCCCTATTCACCATTATCTTCTGATCATTCTGACTATCTTAGTTGATATCGAACAATGGCTTGAGCTTGATGATCAGTTGCCACTCGTCGTTCGTCACTTCTTTGCGGTAGAATTCCTTAAGGGTATCGATACTAGCTCGAGAGATCAAACTGTAAAGAGTATCACTCTCTTCGAGCTGGCGGCCGTAGGTAGGTTGGTGGCCACCCATTTCGACCTTGATGGCCACCGAAGGCTGGCCCTTCTTGCAGATCGGAATCTGTTTGTGATCTCGCTCGATTGAAGTCCTGCACGATTTTGTTAGTCATATAAAAGATAGCTGGCGGGCTTCTCATGTCACTTACACTCTACCCAACTGAATAATCTCTTTGGCACCAGTGTTTGGGTTCTGCTTAACGGCGGCAATCGGGGTATTGACTCTGAGATTACCGTCTACCACATCAACACCTACAACAATAGGACTTGTCTTGTTGAAGACAGCCACAGTGCGAAGAACACATGGGAAGACTGCCAGCATCTTGGATTCTTCCTTCTTCTTTTCAAGCTGCTGCTCCATGTGCTTTGTGAAAGCATCGAAGAGGTGATAGATGATATCTGCAGTGAAAATCTTAATGCCGTTCTCGTCGGCGTACGCTTGAGCTTCCTTGTCAATCTTGACATCGAAGCAGAGCATAATGGCATAGTCGGGGTTCTTCTCAAGCATAGTCGCACATTGGACAACATCTCGCTTGAACACGGGACCAATACCAACATTTGCCACAGGAATCTTGCAGTCCTTCAAGAAATCGAGCAAAGCTTCGAGAGAACCTAGCGTGGAAGCCTGCACACTTACACCGCGGCCAGTCGTAGCGACACGGCTGAACAGCTTGTTGAGATCAGACTCGACTTCCTCAGCAAGGTCGTCTTCGTCATCATCAGGTCCGACAACAAGTAATCGAGATCCAGCAATAGCACCTTCAAGACCAGGTGCGCTGATCTTGACACCCATAGCTGCCTTGACTTCCTTGTTATGCACGTATTGAGACTTGACACGTAACTCTTTCATAGTAGCTGGTGTGAGCAGTGCGCGAATATTAGTGACAATCGCACCCTCCACACCACAGACGACTATTCGGTCACCTTCTCGAAGGATACCGTTGGACAAAATGACATCAATAGTCATACCGAAACCTTCGATAGCCTTGACTTCAAGAACGGTGGCCTGAACTTCGGACAGATACATCAAGGATCCCACCATTCTCTCTTGGGTAAGTTGGACGATGAGCTTCAACATATCAGGAATACCCTCGCCGGTGTGAGCCGAGGTTGGTACCAAAGATACATATCTAGCCATCGACTTGTTCTCGTAGTAGAGCTCTGCGTTGAAACCCTGCTCGGCAAATGCAAGTTTCGTCTCTTGTAATCGGTTCCTGAATTCGTTCTGAACACCCTTACTCTGAAGGGCTAAACTCTCTTGGAAGCCATTGTTGTCAACCTTCTTCCAGCCGTACAGACGATCTATCTTGTTGAGAGCGACAATGAAGGGCGTCTTTCGGTCTCGCAGCAACTTCATCGATTCGAGAGTTTGAGGTTCAAGACCGTGCATGATATCAACAACCAAGATGGCAATGTTACAAAGCGAAGAACCTCTGGATCGGAGATTGGAGAAAGACTCGTGGCCAGGTGTATCGATGATCAAAAGACCAGGAACCTTGAACTCGAACTTTCCATCCGGGTTAACAACAGCAGTCTTCTGCTTGATAGCATCAACTGGGAAGTACGTGGCACCAATTTGTTGTGTGATACCACCAGCTTCGCCTTCCTGAACGTTGGTCTGTCTGATTTTGTCTAACAACTTCGTCTTTCCTGTATCGACGTGTCCCAGGATACAGCAGATAGGAGAACGAAGGTTATCCTTGGACCGAGCAGCCAGGGCGGCTTGATGGGCCTTCTCTCGTCGCTCAGCAGCTTCTTTCTTTCGTTGAGCTTCTGCTGCCTGGGCCGCTGTTTGCGCTTCATCCTCGGATGATTCTTCCTCGGATTCAGATTCATCCGATTGGGGCTTAGGTCTGGAAGGAAGTCGTTTAGCTTGTTCGGTTTGCGCCGCCTTTCCATTTGCGGCAGACTTAGCCGTTGATGCTTCCGCTTCCTCGTCGGAATCAGCATCCCAACTGTCCTTGACATCGTCCTCTGCGGCTGCAGCTGCCTCCCAGTCTTCTTCAACGTCGCTCTCTTCTTTCGCTTCCTTCGCCTTGGCTGCTTTAGCGGCCGCCTCAGCTGCAGCTGCCTCCTTAGCAGCCTTTTCTTCCGCTTCCTTAGCCGCTGCTTCGGCTTGCTGTCTCGCTCGTTCAGCAGCTTCTGCTAAGGCTTTCTCTTCGTCGATCTTCTAATGCAAGTTAGTTTATCAGACGAAAAGACAAATACGACATACGTTGTGGGCTAAATACCTTCTGGTCGGGCTTCTTGCCGCGCTTCTTGTCGTAGACAACCTTCTTTTTCTTCTCCTCTCCACCCTCGTCAGAAGGACCGACTTTGATGCCAGCAGCAATCATCTGCTGGAGTTTCCTCTCATTTCTGGCTTTCTCCTCTCGCTGTGCTTTAGTAAGGAACTTGCCTTCCTTCTTCAGCTGCTCAATCCTCTCCTTCTCTTTCTGCTTCTTACGAGCCTTCTCCTCTTCTCTCCGCTTAGCCGCTTCGGCTTCCTGTCGCTCTAGCTCCTCTAGTCGGGCTTTCTCCTCAGCAGCAGCGCGCTCGGCCTCCTCTCGTTGTCGTCGTAACTCTTCTTGTTGCTTCTGGAGAGCTAATAGGTGTGCGGGAATCTTCTTTCCTTTCTTGCCCGCAGCCTCAGCTGCAGGGGCGGGTGCAGGAGTCTCTTTCTTCTCTTCCGCAACTGACTTCGCAGGCTCGGCAGCCTTCTGGGCGGGAGCGGGTGTCGTAGTCTTCTTCTTCGCAGCCTAGAAGACATTATAGGTCAGTTCATAAATGTAGACTATATGTCTTTGAGATTCGCTTACCTGTTCCTTTTTTCTCTGCTTCTCTCGCTCCTTCTTCAACTTCTCCTTCTCGGCCTTCGTCAATATCCTTCCTCCCTCTCCCCTCTCGTCATCTCCTGCGTCAGCTGCTGCTTGCTTGGCCGGCTGTTGTTTATTTTGCTTTCCACCCTTGCCTTTCTTTTCAGGCAGTGCGAACTCGTCCTCCATCGTCGCTTCTTCTGGTGCTTTAGCGGCAACATCGGGAGTTGGCTCAGCACCCGGAGCACTTTCGCCGTCGACAAAATCCTCTGATAAGCCCTTCTTCTTTCGCTTCTCTCGATTCTTCTTCATCATGGCCATGAGGCCACCAACCGGTGCATCGCCATCCTCTTTATTCTCCTCTGTTGCTTCGGCGGTGGTGGTAGTAGCATCGCCGTTGGAGGGTGCAATCGACTCGCCGAGTTCTGCCTCCCAGTCGTCGGCTGCCTTCTTGTTTCCCTTCTTCTTGGGCGGCATGGTGGCGGTAGTATAGATGGGAGAGATCTAGTATCTAGTACTGGTGACGTTTGAAGATTATTGTGTGATTATTTATAGTCTAAAAGACGTCAAGTCGTGGTCTAAGGTATTGCGGCTTTACCAGCGCTTCAGTAAGAGTTGGGATGTGTAGGTCGGTGGGGGGTGGAGGCTGCAAAATCACGAGGGGCAATTTTAACTGCCTTGAACCCTTCGATAAAATAGCGGCAGGCAGGTCGGAAGCATGCAATCGCTAGGGGCAACCGGACAAATTTGTTGAGTCTAATTCAGGATGGACTCAAATAAGAAGAAAGGAAAAGTTTCCTGTAGCGTGTTAACGTCGTTCCTTAGGTAATCGAAGGACGTCCACGGGTAAGAAAGGGTTAGGGCCGCTATTTCCTTACTTGTAGTGGGGTAATAGGCAAGATCAACGATGATGACGGTGGGTGTTACAGTGGGAGGTACCTATAAGAAGTACCTAAGCGTACACCGTCAGGTGAGATGAAATATTTTTGTGAAATAAGACTTGCACAATGCAATTATGAAAGATTAAGCGAGACAATTCGTTATCGATAATGTTAAGATTAGATAAGACTTGAACGCATCAGGTACCAGGTACGTACCTCCTCCAGCTCCTCTCTCCTATTGAGCTCTCCTTGTCAGCCTATCTGTACCTTAGGTATGTATGTCCCTATTCATTCCTTAGGGGGGTACTTTGTCTTCAATTGAATCATTTAATGCAGTTTCATCATTCATGCCATGCCATAAGAAACTCCTAGCCATTCTGCGCCGAGCAATGCTATCCACCCTGTTCATCGCTGTCCGACATCAAATTCATAATTCACACCGGTTCTATCCTTTGCCAACCTATGTGAGAGGAAAGGGACGAAACTTTCAGTTCTAAGCTCCAAATAATAGTGTTCAGCTTGCTCTTAGCGTGAAACTATCATGATAGCCACAATCTTTCCGTTTTCAACTATACCACAACCTTCATAATTTTTGACATCGTGACAGTTATCTCCGGGAAGCAGTTTTCTTCATTGATACTGGTCCATTCCGTAAGTGAGATGTCCTAAGTCAATACTGCTGCGAATCAGGCTCTCATGACGTAGGTATAATCTACATTAGATTAAAACACAGGTGCAAGATAGTACTTGAGGATAGTGTAAGCCAGTTCATATACCGCTGTGTCGCTGGTTGGCCCTTCTTCAGACGATAAGTATTTGTCCTCATCTAGAGGCTCAAGTAATTCTCGGAACCGCTGCAAATGCGGTGGTTCCGAAATGAGCTCTTCCAACACACGTTTATCAAGACACCTCTGCAGAATATTACCGTCAACTTGCATGTTCGACTTCGGATACAATTGCGGCTCCGGGTCAAACTCATCACTAGTTGGGCGTGGCAAAGTATGTGGGCAGATAGAAGGAGACACCTTGGCAAGGTTCTGGATAAACCGAAGTAATCGCCAGGCATCCTCGTTCAAGATTGTGAAGTGCTGAAGTGACCCATCGATGGTAAGACCTATGGTATCAGAGCCAGGTAGTCCGCAAGGAAGACAACCATAGCGTGGCCGGTTCCTAAACGAGTCCCACACAGCTCTGGTAAATCCACGAGCGAACCTTCTGACAGATGCTTGAAGCTCTGCGTGAAATACCAGTTTCAATGGTCTATCTTCTTCAGATGGGGTCCATAGACCATGTATTCCACACATCGGGTCAGATAAAATGGTTATGGGACTCGAATATGTGCCAGCTTCAATGAAGTGCAAGCCGTTCCGGCAGGTATCATCTGTGTATAGCTCTACCATCTGTTGACCATCGTCCAAGAGCTCACTCATATAGTCAAGAATTATGAGAGAGTGGTTAGTAGTGAGCACGTGGAGCCGTCCGTTTACCACTTGCATCCAACAGGCTGGAGAGGGCAATTCATGTTGTCTCACAACCTTGAACTTGCCTTGTTCAATTATGTGATATTGAATCGTATCGCCAACGCATAGGAATACGCCATGCTCGTCCGTCGCGACTGACCATATGGGTCCATCACGTATCTTCCGGTCGAACTTAGTCCAGAACCGAATCCGTCGAGGCGCGTTAGGTTGACTTGACATAGCTTCTGGTTCGGCTGAGATAATTAGGAGAAGGCCTTCGTTATCTTTTCTACGCATGGCGAGAACGATCCAGTCCCCGCGGACACCTCCCGCTCTGTATGTCCATGTTGTAAGAGATGTGGCCCTCGTGTCTACATTTCCTAGACCTGTGATGTAGTCTACCTCGTGGTAATTATAGGACTCGTTTAGCTTTTTCCTCTCGAGAGGCTGCGACAAATCTTTTCCTGTCTCGAGATCAAGGAAATGCAAGGAAGGAAGCCCATTTTTGGAAACAACGGTAACGAGGGCCTCTAAACGCTTAGAATAGAGAATCTTTACCGGTGTTCCCCCAACAGGGAAATATCGAAGGACAGGTTTCGGTTGGCGTTGTAATTCGGTGACCATTATGCGCGGGCCGGCAATCATCACCATCGTCGACTCCCCAAATTCAGGGAGTTGCTCACGCAATGACGCTATAGAGTTAATCGGCGGTGAAGACATGTTAGGTCTGTCTCCATCGGTCGGCCAAACACGGTATATCTTCTCAAAATAGCCTCCTTGACGGTCTTTGATGTAGCTCGTCATTATTCCAAGCTCGGCATCACAACAGACCAAGATAGAACCAGGATCACCAACCACTTCGCCCGAATATACGCGAGATGGGTATGTTCCAAATCTATCCCGATATATCTCCAGATCACCAGGGTCCGACCGGTTGAGTTGAATCGTGAATACGTCTCCATCCCGAGTTCCAGCTATAATGACCTCTTTGCTAGATCGTTCGCCAAGGTAAACAAGGCTCGTCAGGGCCCCTAGAGGAGGATCATTACCCCAGGAGTCTGCCATGTAGGTGTTTATTGCGCCTATATAAAGCGTTAGTAGCCTACCATTTTAAGCCGTCCAAGAATACATACTCGGGTTCAATGTTAACAGAAGGGGTGTGGCTGAGACTCCCTGCTGCAAATCGATGGGATAGATCGCTAAGGTTGGGTCATCGTTTTGTCGGAGGCCGGCAAGGATAACGAGACCGTCTGTGAGCCTTTCTATGGCAAGACAAGTGACTTCACCTTCTACATCGAAGGCTCGCTGAAAAGATATCTCGAGGCCGATAATGCTTAGCAGGATTATTCTAAAATTCGATCCAGAATAGACTGCCAAAGCGATTGTGCTGCCTTTGACAACAGCATCTGCTACGACTGCGGCATGGTCTCGTATTATATCGCCCATAGCATTCTGAGAACTGCAGACCAGGTTTTGTCAATAGCTATCAAAACCCTATCATTCAGGATGACTTACCAGCCAGCGGGAGAAGCAATCGTAATATAGTGCATTGTAATCTGCACCACCACGCCGTCGAATTCTTGCACAGTTAGTGTTGTTGAGGTAAGATCGTAAGGTACGGCATCATGATCCTTCTCCGACGCCTCGGAGAGATCACAGGATAGGTGTAGAACGGTGGATCCATTGGGAAGCGCCAAAAGCAAAAAGAAACCTTCCGTAGGTTCATTAAAGTCGGGAATGGCCCAGCACTGTTTGATGTTGGAGGAATATGTGAGGTCTAAGCCAATTTTCGCCTGAATGCCGTATCGAAATTGCGTAATGGCACCTGTTATGCCTCTCCCACTACAGGCGAAGACCTTGTCTGGTTGGTAGGGAACTATCTTTCCAATCCCAGAACTAGACCCTTCACTGATATCCTCGAAGACTCCGTCATTAGTCACAATAAAGTCTACTGTCGGAGACCAATTTGGGATCGAGCCAATCCTCTGTGGAGATTGTCTTGCTTCAACCTATCGAGAACCAGCACGTTAGTCAAGGCCGCCGTAAGAAAAAGATATTGGGATTACGAACATTCCAAACCGCTCCAGGGCCGGAGTCTCCACCGGTTACTAGAACGTCACCAAAGAGATGGAAGAGAGATGCAAATGCCGTGTCAATGTTGCAATCTACAGACCCCATACTAACACTCGTCTCGATTTCGAATTCATCGCCGCATTCGAGAAAGTTGATGAGGCCATCTTCCCTTGCCAAGTATATGACGTCTTTGCTATCATGATACGGAGGATGTCGTATAGGTCTAGTCCATGCTGTCCACAGCGGCTCGCGGGTGCCATGGTGTAACTCGGTGTCATCCCGATTTGCTAGTTCAAACTGGACAAATACAGGGGGTCCGCTTAGGATATCCGAGCAAGTTGCTGTAATACGCTCGGTGATAATCAGAAAGGCATTTCTGACTTTAAGAGGCACAACTAATAATGGTAAGCGATAATCGTCGTCAAGCCTATAGCCGCTCTTTTCTTCAAGGAATGTTTCCCCAAGTTCACATGTGCTTTCCCATTCGTAAATCGCCAGTTTAGATACTTCGGGCTGGACCATGATGATCATCAAGATTACTTGTACCTCATTTCCATGTGTCGGATGGAGGAACTCGATCTTGTGGATGATACCCTTAACAGGCCGGGCTACCACTTCTTTGATCGGCCGAAAAGTATGTTGCTCGGCATATGCGGCTCGTAGCTCTTCCATTGACTCAAGCCGATACATGATGAAGATACTCTCAGAGCATCCTACGGCTAGGAACTTTGAGGATGGGTCGATGGCCATATGGAACCCAGGGAAGACGAGACGCTGCCCAGACACCTTGTGCGTTGAAGAGACGAAGACCCAAGTTTGAGCAGGTCCTTGCTCCAAAAACAGAAAAACCAAGTCTCCCTGCTCGAGCATCAAGACTAATATCTGAGGAGGGAGCACTGGATTCACACCTCGGGAATTGGGAGCTGTAGTGCCAGAGTCGGCCATTTCCGTATCATCATCTTCAGTCTTGACATGTATACCATCCTCACTAACTTTGCGAGAATACTGAGGCGTACCCATGACCACCGCATTGCGTATTCTCGATCCAAAATCAGTTTTCCTGACGACATCTTGAAGCTGTCTGTCGCGGCCGAGCTCACATATCTGAACACTATGATCCTAATCGTGAGTTAGCATATACGGACCACCAACATCATGTCTGGCACGACAAGTTCAGGGGTATCGCCAATTTGTGAATGGGGAAGAGAAAGCTCCATGGCATCTGCTTTTTGTATTCCCAAGACTGTTATCTCAAAGCAGAAGACAAAGCTAGGTGTGATTTCTCGACCCCCAGGCACTTATAGGGGCATCGCCAAAGCAAGAGGTGCAAAGGGGAATGGTACTTACGCCAATCAACGCAACATCGTTATAACGGGCAGACCGAAGCTGAACAGGCAGCACCCATCTTATGACGGGACTTTCAACGACCGTTCTGGTGAGCAAGCCGCATGTAGGTGGCTTTGAGAGTGACTGCCTTCCCGTCTTACGGGGAGGAGCGGCATTGTCCCTCATAAGTTCATCCGCAGAAACGGTACGCGCCACCCATTCGTCATTTTCGAGGACATAAGTTTGAAGTGACATTTTTGATATGTGTGTAACCCGAATTTAGAGGTGGCGTATCACGATGGGTGAAGGCGTGACTACACGATATGCTGATAGGAGCTAGAAAATAGCAATTCCCAATATTGATGAGTAGAGTCTGGCTGAAAGTCGGCGACGGAGTGCCGCAAAGCCATTCGTCTGTTCTGTAACTAAAACGTGACGAGGTTAGGTGGTCGCACATTAAGTAGATCGTCAATTTACCCAGCTAAGGGTTCCGCAGCATACCTGGGAAACCCCGACAGCTTGGACTATCCAAGATGCCGGACGATATGGACTTAGCCAGGATTGTCAAGCAGGGAATATTATAAAGAGTCTTGCACGTCTCGACGATCCAAATGCTGCACTTAGTCAGCTTTGGATATAAGATGTTAGATACCAAGCTAGGGTAATCGGCCGTTTGAAGGTCTAACCAAACTTTCCGCTGCTCAGAATAGACTGGATGCGACTTGGAGCTTGGAATTTATGTGCGCTTTGGCTTTTCTGGACGTGTCTATTTCCAGGGGAACGGTTGTTCAACTTATTAGAATCGAGACCTAATCTTAGGTGTCAGCGTTAAGGGGGTGACGTCCACAGGTACAGCAGTTATAGTGAGTTTGGGGAGCTGCGTCACCTTGAAAGATGCGGGGAAACAATCAGTCGCGCACTCTTAGTCTTGCGCATGTATTGGGAGACGTTTAGGCTTCCGTCCAATTTTGAGGTGCATGAAGCCAAGTATTGTATGTAGGGTGTGTACCTGCCGGACTGAAAAAAAGGGCTGTCGTACAAGCAGCTCATACGAGAATGGCACAGAATGGTGGAAAGGAAGGCGGCGTTGAGGGGTTAAAGTTTCCCTAATCAAGTACTGTACCGTAACTGTCTTGGCGCCTTCAATCAGGGATCCACGACATCTTCCTTCCAACCAAACTTTATTAGATGCAGTATACCTAGGAAGGTTCACCATATAAGAAAATTATTATTAATAGAGTAGTTACGACTATACTAATCTGCATGTGGTTCCAAACCTAAGGTGTAAGTAGAAACATGATCCAAGTCAACAATGGCAAGAGCGGTAATTACCGTAAACGTGGTCCCAGCCCTACATATGTACCTAGTCCCAGACAACATTGAAGGTCTTCAACGAATATCCATGGATAGCTACAATTCTATTTTAACCCAAGTCTACATAAGTTGTATAAACTTCGGTAGTGTCAAGGATAGTAGAACCCCCCAAAACAAAGAATCCAATACAAGGCATAGACTCACTTAGCTGGGTCCTTAATTTAGGGAGCTCGAAATGGGACAATGGCCTTGTTACTCGAATGCACTCAAAAGAGCCAATAAGCTCCCAAGTAAGTTATATGTATTTCTAAGCAGGCATTACAGTAATGCAACTAAATGCACGTAGATAAGGCAACCTTGAAATATGTAATGTATATACACATACAATTGGAAGCCATCGATTCGAATGCCCCAAAAGTTAAAACAAGAAGCATGAACATGAATGTACCGATACAATGGATACCTGCAGGAAACTGGGGCTGCCTTATGCTACCTCTTGTCCTCAAGTGCCATCCATCGACTCCCAAGCGTTTTAGCGCTGTGGCTCTCCGGGCCGGGGCCGCCCCCTGGCACTTGCGCTGGGCGCCGTAAGGGGTACCTCACCGGACGGGAAGACCCACCCGAGCTCCCCGACCAGCTGCCAAACCTTCAATCCTTCCAGGGAACGTCGTTACTTGTTCTCACGTCGTTGGCTCAAACCCGAACATTAAAACACCACACGTTGCGCCAGACGGAATTTTTGGTTTCATCAAACACTTGACTTTTTGTTTTCCTTATAAGCCTACTTTAGATCCACGCAGACGTGTCCCAAAGGACAACACTAATCTTAAATAATACTACTTACAGTGGATGGACGTCATAAGCCTCTTAGATAACCACATTAGCCTGATCCAAAATTCCGTCTTATGAGAGAGCGTCGCAGATAAAAAAGGGGGCATATCTGAGCTTACGGCACTGCATGATATCGAAGGCCACAGTTGCGACCCTGCCAGGGCAGCGGCGTTCTATTTGTCAATCCAGACGCACGAGGCGACACGTGAGGCAACCTGACGTGCAGCGCGGGAAAAGGCGAGACCGCCGTGGATCAATACCCCATGGCCTGGGAAGATGAGGCCGTCGACGGCAGGGAAGGGGAGGAGGAGAAAGAAGATGATGACGGGCCAGATGATCATCATTCTGACGAGTCCGCATTAGCCCGTCAGCGAGCCCGCATCATAGATGCATGCAGGCGGAGGGACATCGACGATCTCCAGATCCTAGCTGTATCGAAGGGTGGGTTCCTCTCCGACGCCATCCGTCGCCAAGCATGTGAGTGTCCCGCGCGCCCACCTCAACCTCCATCCGACTCCTACCCCCGGGTCTAAATCGTCGGGGATCATGAGGCTCAAGGATGTCCAACACAGGGCCGATATTACTGGGCTTCCGCGTCGACGACGAGAGCGGGGAACTCAAGGAGGGATCCGATTCGTGGAGGGGCCTCGCACGGCATAAAGACGAAGACCAAGTCAAGCTCGACGTCGACCGTAGCTTCGTCTACTACCCAAGCAGTACGTACTCGTCGGCATGCTACGATGCTAATAAATAAAATCCGTGGATAGAAAAAAAAACTAAACACCCTAGTGGCAGATGACACCCCAGCGCAGCTCGACGCGAAGAAAGCCGCGCTCTCGGACCTCATCACCGAGGTTCTGCGGCGGCAGCCGTACCTTTCCTACTTCCAGGGGTACCACGACATATGCCAGGTATTCCTGCTCGTCCTGCCGCCCAGCGCGCGCACACCCGCCGTGTCGCGGCTATCGGCGCTGCGCATCCGGGACTTCATGCTGCCGAGCCTATCGCCCGCGCTGGCGCACCTGCGGCTGATCCCGGACATCCTTAGGGCGGTGGACCCGGCGCTATGCGCGCACGTCAGCCGCACGGAGCCGTACTTCGCGCTGTCCGACACGATAACCATGTTCGCGCACAACGTGCAGCGGTACAGCGACATCGCGCGGCTCTTCGACGCCCTGCTGGCCCGCGAGCAGGTCTTCAGCCTCTACGTCTTCGCTCAGATCGTCCTGCACCGCCGCGACGAGCTCTTCGACCACGACGAGCCCGACATGCTGCACTTCACCCTCTCCAAGCTGCCGCAGGACCTCGACCTCGACGCCGTCATCGACGCCGCCGCCCGCCTGTTTGAGCGCCATCCGCCGGAGAGCTTGCGTAACTGGCGGTCTATTTCCAGCGCCAGCGCGCTCAAGACGGGGAGAGATGTGCGTCGCTGCGCGGCGCAGAGCCTCCAGGAGGGGCATGCGTACTTCCAGCAGCAGCAGCGCGAACTCGTGTGGGCCGCGAAGCGGGACCAGGCGCTCAAGATCGTATGGGCCAACAAGACCGTAATCCTAGCCGTCGTGGTCGGCCTTGGCGCCGTGTATTTCCGCAAGTCCTCTATTTGGGCGGATCTCGCCGCATGGTCGATTCCGAGCCATTTCTTCTAGGGCCACCGGATGGTCGGACGACTCGGACGACGATATTGGCTTCATTAAATGGACGGGTTGATGAGAGAGTATATGGATACCCCACTTCACGAATCGCGATGTTTACGTGGGCGTAGGGATTGGGAACTGCATTACACTGCCGACGAGTTGGAATTGTTCTTCGTAGGTTTACTTATGTTTCTTAGAAGACATTGAGGATCGTCTCCGTGGGACAGACGGCTGCTGTAGCTCTAGAACACTTACGATACCACTAAAATTTTTAGAACTCGATGAACAACTTTGATCACAAAAGCCAACCAATTGTAGAGTTACAATCTCATTTAATCGTCTTGGTCATGCCATACCCAGTACTCTATCTAGTCATTCAGAACTCCTGTTTGATGGAATGCGTTATGCAGCCTCCTGAAAAGCTGTTTTTAGCCCCTCGAAGTGCTCCTGCTCCTCTTCTGCCAATTTGCCATGCGTATCACTAATGATCGTCAAGATCAGACTATAATTATTATACAGGAAGCGTTCTCTCTTCCTCCTGTCATTGCCGAAGGCTGTGCTGTATCGCGTTAAAAAGGCTTCCATCTCGCTCCGTAGTCTCCTTAAGCTCGTCACGACCGGTTCGTCGTCCCCGGCTTCTGTACTCAAAGCCAGAATCCCGTGAAGCAGCTGCCCGAACCGCTGTGTGCAGACATGCGGCGCAGCTGACAGTTTGCCCTGCTCTGTCTTGGAGGTCGGAGGGCGTGTTGGTAGGGCTGTAGTCAGCGCACGGACAGACTCGCAGTGTGCGTTCATGATGAACTGCAGACGCGGCCACAGCAGCATGGCTGTCCCGTTAAGATAACCATCTGCTGCGGGTACCTTGCGCCGTTGTAGCTCAAATTGGAAGTGCTGGTTCAGCCGAATAGCTAAGAGGACGCCAATAGCGTCATACGTATCAGCTATAAGAGTCTTGGTTAGAGCGTGGCCCAGCTGGAAAGTCGGCTCGAATATGTAGGTAAAATGTCGCGAGATAGTAGAGTAGCTTAGGGCGGGCGAAAAGAAGGACGCAAGGAATGTGTATTCAGCCGTTGCGTTATCGATGAGAGCGAGATTGAAATTCCGGAATGGGACCTCGAGATAATGTGTAGACTGATCTTCTTCGGCCAGGTAAGAAGAAAGCGCACTTTGGTTGTGGGTTTTCAGGAGATCAATTCGCCGACCCAAGTTGAAAGCATCGTGTGGCGGTCCAGCAATTTTTGAACTTGAAAGGACGGTGCCTTTGCGAGAAGTGTCCTCATTACCCAACACATCCGTCTTGTCCAGTGAATGTAGCTTGATTTTTCGAAGAGCATTCTCGTATCGCGTGAATTGGTTGGCATAGTACCATCGCATAGTGTTCATATATGCCAGACATATTTCATCGGCCAAGGTGGAATGGTGTTTATGGAGGAAAGAGAATAGATCCTTAAATTTGAGGAAGTTCTGCTGTTGGATAATTTGGGCGTTGATATGTGGTGACCGAAGGGCTTTTATCTGAGCAACAAGGAAGTCTCTTATTCGCTCGATAGCCTTGAGCACCAGCTTTTCCAATAATGGACCGAGATCCTGAAGCCCCTTACTAGCTTGTGCGTTCGAAGTGCTCTTCTTGTGAGCAGTAGCCCTTTTGTCGATCTCGGCGACAACCTTCACCCACAATTCATCAATATGATCGTCGGCGATCTTGGACACTATTGCTGGCGACACACTAAGTTCCTCAACTACCGGCCCTAGGCCCTTCTCCACTGCTTTTCGGTTTTCTAGCCGCACATTGAGGGCCGTCGATCGTGCTTGCAAAGTTTCGATATCTGCGGACACCGTAGCAAGGTCATTTCGGAAGCTTGTCAAGTTAGTCTCTACGGAGCTTAATACCTCATCGCAAGCTCGTATTGATCGGTGTAGGTCTTCAAACTTGGCCTTGTCTCGTTCATCTAGGAAGTTGGATATGAGCACAGCGAAAGTGGAGTTTAGGATCAAAAGGGGCCATACATTCTTCTGCTGCCTGTGGTCTATATACACCAGCACCATCTATTGCTGATTCCTCCGACAATGCTAGCTCCCGCATGGACAATCCGCCAAAATCAAATTCCAGCTGGAGATCTTCGGCCGATATTGAGCTGACCGACTCGGCCGCTGACTTTGTAGCCGATTCCGCATGTTTCTTTTCATCTCCCAGGAGCTTATTGAGAATCTCTACCGGGTCCGGCCCAGAGTATATCGTCCTCGATTCCTTCAATGTCGAGCCATTGGCTCTCCGAGAAGATGCCAGGAACGAAGAAGCCGAGGATTCGGTGGATGCTAACGATAGCGACGACGATCTCGGTGTAAGGCCAGGTCGTTGTTGTGATGTGATGTACGGGCCTAGGCCACTCGGTGTTCTTCGAGGCGCAGGAGAGTATGGGCGACTACCCGGCTGGGAGGGAGCGGGAGAAGTTGACTGACCAGCAAGCCGATCGAGCCACATATTCTAGATGCGAACAGGGGATGAGCTATGAGTTAGACCGCGTCATGACTCTACTAGCTACGGGCCGTTTCGGTAAGCGTATCGCGTATCGTATGGATGCGGCTCGTCTAAATAAAAGAGTCGGCAATATTAAATAGGTTAGCGTCGAGAATAGAAAGGCGCAGTGCTCATGTTAATCAAATCAAACCAAACAGATAGTTGATTAATGAAGGCTGACGAGGCCGTGCAACAGCCTCTTGTGAGGTTGTGGAATGAAGGATTGTGATTGGTTGAAGCTCTAGACACATGTCACCGGGAATAACTAATACTGCATCGGGTTAGATTGTTTTTATGCTGGGTGTTAATCCACAGATCCCGGACATGGGTCAATTCTCAATTTTGGGAAACAGATGGTAGTTACGTATCTGTACCTCTTTTACACAACAACCTTCTGTTCTCGTCAAGACGTGTATGTGTTTCCAATGTAGGAATGTACCGGTATACCTTCCAATATATTCTATATAGTGTCTAGCAATGAGAAGAAAATGAGCGAATGTGAACAATACCATTGCCGAAATATATTGAACTGAATAACAGCCCATAGTCGAGGTTAAAGGGTTATGTTTGCAGGCTGCTATCGACTACTATAATAAAAGTGTAATTTTTCAATGTCGAGTCCTTTACGTTATGACTCGAGATATTATTTGCGCTAGCAGGAGGGGATCTGACTCCCCTAAAAACCTTAAAACTTTCTCACTAAAAATTCGAGGAGGGACACTCCAGGGCTGCGATTAAGTGCCCAACGCGCTACTAGAAAATCACAGTTAGTGCTCGGCTGTGTGAGACTTACCCTCTCAGACTGGCCTAGGCTGCCTAAAAACCCACAAAACACAACCCCGCCAAACTTCCTAGAAAAAAATACAAAAAATAGAGTGGGGCCTACGGCAGACTTCGACCTTTTCAGCCTATCAGATACCGCATAAACTTGTGTGCCCAATTGATTCTGGGAAGAAAAAAAATCCCGTCTTGTCTTTGACGTTCCCTCTACATTTTTCAACCCCCTCCTCTGCATCTTCTCACTCTTCTCAAATCCTCCCTCCCCTCTACAAAAAGTCCACCAACTTCTTCAAGTCTGGTCTCGGACAACTCAGCTGGACCATCTGTTCATCTTCCCTTCTCTTCTACTTACAAGGACAGTTTCACTCCAGTCAATCCTTCAAGATGGCGGACGAGGTAAGTACCAAGCATCATCATGTCCCTCTTTTTTTGGGGACGATCGCATCGCATCGCATCGGCGGGCTCGTACCTAACCACCCCGCATCACGCATCACGCATCTTGCACGCATCGCCAATGAACCCCGCGATATGTGAAATGCCGCGGCCCATCGAACACATTTGCTTCCAAAATCCACCGCTTTGCGACCACAATTTGGAGTGATAATCATGATGCTGACAAGTCTTCCACCCCGCAGTTCGAGATCGACAACCAGGGAGATGCTGGTGCCTCCAACACCTTCCCGATGCAATGCTCGGCCCTCCGAAAGAACGGCAATGTCGTGATCAAGGGTCGTCCTTGCAAGATCGTCGACATGTCGACTTCTAAGACCGGCAAGCACGGTCACGCCAAGGTCCATCTTGTTGGTATCGACATCTTCACTGGCAAGAAGCTTGAAGAACTCTGCCCCTCCACCCACAACATGGAGGTCCCCGTCGTCAAGACCAAGCAGTACAACTTCGTGAGTAGACCTTTTTATAACTTACGCCTGTTATTTTTGAAGTCGCACTGACACAAGAAATTACTAGTCTCACATTGAGGACGGCTTCCTTGTCCTTCACGACGTCAACACCAGCGAGGAGCGCAGCGACATCAAGTGCCCCGAGGGCGACCTTGGCAAGAAGATCGAGGAAGCTGAAGAGAATGGCACTCCTCTCGGTAGGTTATCAGTACCTGGAATAATTTGAATATTGTAATTAACAAGCTTTAGTCGTCACCATCCAGTCTGCTATGGGTGAGGAGGCCGCTATTAAGGCTGACGAATCCAGCCAGAAGGACTAAGTCTCCATCGAGGAGACTTAGAACTTATGCGGACCGCCACTGGACCGAGCTCCGCAAAATGCCTCCACCTACTTGGACATCGCCTGAAGGGGGATTATTTGACTAGGAAACTAGTGGTTAGGTTCATGCTGGAGGCTTATCCGAGGTCAAAATGGTCGAAATTCATCATGAGGTTTCTGTGTGGATTTGCTATCCACGGTGGGGGTTCAAGGAGTTGGTACGACAATCCTCAGGATCTCGCATCTATCCCCATCTTTTGGGGGGAACAAAATGATGTGCATTGCGAGGACAATAGCAAAACAGGCACCCCGTTTAACTATCACTTGACCTGTCTTGCGGGATCGATGAGATCACCGTTATTCCTTTGTCCTGGGTGATTTGGTGTGACCATGTATGTGATGCGAGTAGATTTTGTTGTAGATTCTTACGCTACGAAATAGTATCAGAATCTGAAAATTTTGGATATCGCCGATGAAATACATGGGATCGCCGAGTGTTAATACTATACTGAAAAATGCGACTTGAATAAGGTAGCTAACAGCATGCTTTTAAAGATGCTTTCCTGTTAGCTACTACTACTGAAAATTGTCGTATTAAATTCCAGGTCCTTCCAAAGGGAGATTTGAACACACAAGAAGCATGATATTGGTATTTCGTATTTGTACGTTATTGGAAAGTGCGGGTGGCAATTTGCTATCTACAAGTTATTGTCAGGTCCAGTCGTTATTAGTGGGATTTGATTTTTCGACATATTATAGATGAATATCAAAGTTAGAATAATCCCCAACTAAAATCACATTCATCTTGTGCCCCGCGCCCTTCCTTCTTTTCTTCCCATCTTCTTTCTCTTTTCCCCACGACCAGCAATCAAGAGCGGAGAGATGGCGCCTACAAAGTACCACAAGTTCCGCGCCGGCGAGCGATGCGACGAATGCGGCGCGCGGCAATGGTACTCCCAAGACGCAATCCGGTACTGTCGGAACGGACACCGGCTGGAAGGCTTCGCCGAGCACGACGCCGACGAGGACGCCTTCGGGACCCAGGGCAAAGTCACGCGCAAGAAAAAAGAGCCCAAGAAGAAAGTCGCCGTCAAGCTTTCGGGCGACGACGGCAGAGAACTGTACCTCGAGATCTTGCAGCTGGTGCTGATGAGGCAGGTCTGGTGGCTTGTTCGCGAGAAGGGGTTCCCGGAGGACTTTGAGGAGATTGTGAGGGCGCTTTGGACGCTCAGGGTTAGGAATTTGCCGTTGAGGGAGAGTGGAGAGGGGAACCGGAGGAGGGGTGGCAGTGGCGAGGACTCGGATGGATATGCTTCGAGTGCTGCGTTGTTTAGCTCCCAGAGCGAAGGGACTGGAGGCGAGTCGTCCGACCCGGATCTCTCAGATGCTACGACGGCTACTTGGGCTCCGGATTCCAGCAGGCGATGGAAATTGCCGAAGCTGGTCGACACGCTAGCGTTGTGTTACTTGGGCTGCTTGGTGCGACGGTTACCAGCTACGACTGCAGATTTCTGCAGTTGGGCGCAAAGGGGGGAGATTGAGTTCCTCGCAGCGGTATGGTTCTCCTAATGGCCCTGTCTATGTCATTTGAATCACGTCGGAATACTAACAGGGCTATCTAAAGCTTCATAGCATCCCACGCAATGCCAGGGACCGTCTTCCTGCGGAATACCATCGTTCTCTACAGATTCGAGATCATATCCCACCGGGTCGACTGCAGGCTGCCGTGCAAGAACTCGTGATATCATACAAGATCAATTTCGACACCATCTTCCCGCCCCTAAACTACGTGCCTATAATTGCTCGGTTTATAACGGAGTTGACTCTTCCTAGTAAGTTGATATAAACGGATAGGAGTTACGATCTACTAACTGGGTAACTACCTCTTAGTTGAAACATACCTCACAATCAAGTGTATGTCTGAAATTCTGAAGGCAGATTACTCCTATCCTACTGGAGGCAAAAGAATTCGGACAATGGACAACCCGGAGGTCCTCCTTATCAGCCTAGTTGTTGTGGCTGTAAAGCTGCTCTACTCACTTGATGGCGTTGAACGGCCTCCCTTGAGCCATGGAGATCCTCGGAGTCTGAAGATCAACTGGACCAGGTGGCAGCAGGTCATACAGGACAATACAGCAGAGACATCTGGTTTACGACGAGGAGAAGAGTACAAAGTGACCCCTGAAGATGTTTTGATGATGGATAAGGAGAAGGTAGATGATTTCATGGACTGGTTTGAGAAGATGTGGATAGGCGATGGTGATCCCAGAAGTAGGTTCATTATGTCTTCTCATTTTTAGCTAATAATGCTAACATCTATTCCAGCAGCTGAGAGGATCCGAGAGCCCTTTGAGGGACAGGAGCGTCCTTCCAATCCAAATCATCTAGAGAGGAAATTGGATGAAGACGTCGAGAACGAACGTATAAAGAATCGATACGAAGCTATGAACAACTCCATGAAAGTTCTCGAGCCGGTACCTGATTTAGAAGACCAAGGAAACGAGAGAACAGAGAAACAGTCCCAAGACTTTTGTCCTGTCTGGAAAAGTCAAGAAGATCTTCCTGATGCTGCGAAGGCACTGTATAGCAAGGCAGCAGGTCTTGCAGCTATACCTTTGAACACGTTGATTAGGGGTGCTGCACAAGTCGAAAGACAAATAGAAGTTTGGTGCATTCAGAAAGCCAGATCAGAACGAGACAAAGGGAAGGGGAAGGCAGTTTGGACAGGTGATAATTCGGATGATTAGGACGTTTGCCTAAAAAAAAAAAAAAAAAAAAAAAAGGAAAGAAGCATAAAATAGAAATGACATTCGTCAATGCATATTGAGCCTATGAAGAACTTATAAGGACATTCAAATGTGACGGTCGAGACGTACATGTAAGTCGGAGCGAGTTGAAACTCGGTGATAGGTACCTAAGTACATGCTCTGAGGAAGGACTCGGGAGGCCCAAGTAAAAGTGGGCCTCTGTGCCACAGCTACCCGCAGCTGACAACTAAAATTTCCTTGTCAAAACTCACATAATTCACGTGACTTCAATCCACTAGGGTTCGTTTGTGGTGGAATTTCAACCCCCACCAAATTTCTACAGCCGACATCATCTTCGCCTTCTCAAACAACACACAACACTCACGACAGACAGCCAAGAGTAAGTTCGCTCCCATCCTATGGTGCGATATTCTGAATTATGCTAACTAGAATGCGTTTACAGTGCAGATGTAAGTTATTTCCAACCCAGGCCTCTTTTAAAATGCGCGACACATCGATTGCCGACCGAACCGAATAGAACTGCGACTGACGAAAATTCAATAGCTTCGTGAAGACCCTTACGGGTAAGACTATCACCCTTGAGGTGGAGTCTTCCGACACCATCGACAATGTCAAGTCAAAGATCCAGGACAAGGAGGGCATCCCCCCCGACCAACAGCGTCTGATCTTCGCCGGCAAGCAACTTGAGGACGGCCGAACTCTTTCCGACTACAACATCCAGAAGGAGTCCACTCTCCACCTCGTCCTCCGTCTCCGTGGTGGTATCATCGAGCCCTCGCTCAAGGCCCTTGCCTCCAAGTTCAACTGCGACAAGATGATCTGCCGCAAGTGCTACGTGAGTTATTTCCACACCTACAAAACCTCGAATTTTTGCTAACAGTAGGAACCCAAACAGGCCCGCCTTCCTCCCCGTGCCACCAACTGCCGCAAGCGCAAGTGCGGACACACCAACCAGCTCCGACCCAAGAAGAAGCTGAAGTAAACGATTCGTCTCTCTGTTCCATCTCTTCGGCGTCTTGGTTTGGGCTGTTGTATCATGAGCACGCTACGAATGGGTGGATAGATTATCTCGGCCACTGCGATGGGTGTTTTTCTACGGAAATAGCATAGTCTAGTTTCAGTGGCAATCAAGTTGCGATGCACCATGATATCCCGAATGCATTTGCAAGATCAGTGAATCGCTGTGGTAATCGACATGAAACGCATGGGAGATATAGCTTTTTAGTCCGCAATGAATTCTATGAGACGGCTTTCCGCAATGAAACAACATATGATTTCTTCGCATATGCCATTTGTTCCTATACTCTTGCCTTGTAATCCAAGTCGAACTCGGATTCTATCAAATATGAGCGAGCTTCCTCCGGGATAACATGGGGAATATAACATGAACTATTTTTTCAAGCAACTAGCAATAAGTTCAATTCCGTATAGGTTCCTGTTCATAATCCCCAAAATACCTATAGCCATGTTTCCAATGTAAAGGTGACTTTTATTACCGAATGTGTCAGACACATTAGGTGGCTTGGTAACTAATTCATCTAGGGTATTGATTCAGGGTATTCCTGATCAGTGGATTC
>JAMAKT010000141.1:0-56560 GCA_023628415.1 Hypoxylon sp. PDH2405 | reverse complement strand
CATTAATCATTTAATATAAAAATAAATATTATAATAATATAAAAACTAAAATTTATAAAGGGTAAATTATATTATTTATAAATATATTTATATTAATTAATATAAAAAGGATTAAGTTAAGTAATTATATATATTTATAAGTATATTACAAAGGTTAAAACCATTATTAAATTAAAATATAATTAAGTAATTATTATAATATATATATTTAATATTAACTTAATCACGATTTAATTAATATACGCAAAGTTAAAAAAAAAATAATAAAAAAAGCTTAATATTATAAATAAGTTAATAATAACTTATAAAATATAATATTATTATTAAATAATAAATATTTATTATTTAATATAAAATTATTATAATAGAATATTTACTTACGTAATAAAACTTTTAAACCTTATAATAAATTAAAATTTAAACTTAATAATAAAATAAAATATACTTATAAAATAAAAAGCTAAGAATAAAAACTTTATAATTAACTTAGCTTAAATTAATAAAAGATTATACACAATTAAATTAATATAGTTAAAATAAATAAGGTTAAACTATATTACTTATAAAATAAATGTAATAATATACTTATAAATAATATTACATATTAAAGCTTCGTTAAAATAGTTATAAAAATATTTTAATAAAATCCTAATAAACGTTAAAGCATAAAAGATTAAAGTCTTTGTAAAAGAGGTAAAACTAAGTAATAATGAATAATTAACAACTTAATTAATATAAAAACTAAAGCTTAAAGAATTTAAAAGGAGCTCTCGTTTATATAAACGAAAGAACTTAAATGTAAAACCCGTAAGTCTTACCTTTTATATTTCACTTATTTCCTTACAATCTCAAATAAATTTAATATAATAGAAAATATAAATAATTATATTAAATATTTTATAATAAAATTAATTAAAATAATAAATATAACGGCCTTAAAAAAAAGGTATAAGTGAGGAAAAAAGTAATTAATAAAATAATATAATTAATAAAGCAAAATAAAAATTAATTTAAACTAAAAAATATAATAATAAATTAGATTAAAAGTTAATTAATAATAATATAAACGGTTAATTATAACGTTAAAGCGGTTTATTTTAAAGGTTAAAAGAATAAAATAATAATAAAATTTCATAAAAATTATAAAACATTAAGAAATTAATATAACTTTAAAATTAATAACCCCTTAATAATAATAAGTTATTAATAAAGTAATAAATAACAAATAAAACTTTTATAATTATAATATATTAAGTTAAAGCGGAAATTTTAATATAAAAGTTTTTCTTAAGCTATAACATTAACTTATTAAATATTTTAAAGGGTTAAAGCTATAAAAGAAAAAGTAAAAAGTAAAAAGTTTATAATTAAAAAAAAATAACTTAAAAAATATAAAATTTATAATATAAATTATTAAGTTATAAAAGGCCTTTAAAAATAACCATTTCCTTATAAGATTTTTAAAGCTTATAAGAAACTAATTTTTAAAGTTATAATTATAATTATAAAGTAAAGCCTTATATATAAATATTACTTAATAACTTTTAAAAATATAATAATTATTATACTTTTTAAGCTTAAGAAATTTTTAAAGGAAAAATTATTACTTAACATTTATAAACTTATAACTTTATTATAAATTATAAAAAAGGTAGTTAAAAAGCTTATAAGTTAATATATAATAAAAATAATTAAGTAAAATATATTATTTTTAATAAGCTAAATAAGTAATTATTTTTATTAATTTATAAAAATAATGATTTAAATAATAATTAAAAGGGTATATATAATATATAAATATAACGCTATTGTGGGTAGTTATTACCCACGTAATAGTATAGGGATTAAGGTTACTAAAGCGGTGTAAAACGTAGTGAATAAGTAAGGCTAACCCATTATAAAAGTTATGCACACTTTGTATAATTAATTCGTTACGTAGTAATTTACACAATACATATTCATAAGCTTTTAGCTATAATTTTTTTACTTTAATTAAATATTATAAAAGCCTTTAATATAATTAATTATAAGCGTTTAATATATATATTTTTTTAAATAAGCTTTTTATATTAAATAATATATTAAATATATAACTTTTTATTAAATTAATTAATAACCTTTAACTTTAATAAAGAAAATATAATTAAAAGAAAGCTTTAAATAAGTATATTTTAAAGATTATTTGTTTTTTTTATCTTATTTATCTTATATATAATAACATTATATTAAAGGCTTAAATAAAACGACTTAATAATAATAAGCTTTATAAATAATATTAATTTATTAATGGTAAATTAAAATTTTAAACTTAATTATTAAAGGTTAAAAAATATATGAAAAGTATAAATAATAAGCTTAAAAATATAATATAAAATTTATAATTAAGAAAAATAAATTAATATATTTTACTAAGATATATTAACTTATTATATATAGCGTTAAGCTAAGAAACGTTAAGGTTAAGTTAAAGAAATTTATTAAATTCTTAAGAGTATATATAAATAAAAAACTTTATTAAAAGCGTTATTTTTAAGCAATCTTTATAAAGATAAAAAAGTAAGAATTTGCCTTAATTAAATTTATAATATTAATATAAGGCTATAATACTTTAAAAGCTAAGGAAATATATATTAAGGTAATTTAAAATATTTTAACATATAAAGCCTCGGTATAATATGTATTAAATATAATTATTAAGGTTAAAAGTATCGTTACAAAGTTAAGAATAATTTAATTAATTTATTTAAAAATTATTAATAAGGTATATAAAGTTATACTTATAGCTTAAATAAAAAGTAAAATAAATTACTTATTAATTTATATATATTTAAATTATAAGGTTTTAAAGTTTAAAAATTAACTTTATATAAAGGAAATAAATATAGTTATAAATAATGTTAAATAATAAATTAAATAATAAATATTATAAACATAATTATAAGTAAAGGCTTAAAAGGGTCGCTTATAGTAATATTATATATAAATATAAATTAAAAACGAATATTATAAGTAATTATAAGTAAATAATTAAATTAAAATAAACTCCTTAAATAATAACGCGTTTATACGAGATTAAATTAAGTAATAAAATATATTTAACGCGAAACGAAGCCATTAAATACTAACCATATAAATATTATTAAAAGGAATAAAGATATATAATTAATATTATAAACTTTAAAAATATAAAGCATTAATATTATTTTAAATTTGCATTAAGAAAATTAAGCTTAAAGCTTTCTTATAAAGTAGGAAAATATTAAACGTTTACACGTTAAAATGCATATATAACGAAATAAAGATAATATATTATATAATAATGAAATATTAACTTTACTATAAGAAATATATATAACTTAAAAAAGCCTTTAAATTAAATATAATTAAAACGTTTAAAGATTATAATAAAATATTAGAAAATTTAAATAAAGCGGAAATAATAATATAATAATTTTTAAAACTTAAATTTCTTTAAATATATAAGATAGCTTTAAAATTAACTTTCTAAGAATAAATCTAATAAAAACGAAAGAAAAGGCTGGAAAAAATAATTTAATAATAAGCAAACGAAAAAAGCTTAAAGAAATAAGCAATACTTATAAGGTCCTTAAGAAAAATAGCGATAAAATAAAAAGAAAATTAAAGACGCGTCCTTAAAAATGGTTTAACTTTCTTTTATTAAAATAATAAAATCTTAATTTAAAAGGCTACGCACAAAGCTAAGAAACAAAGTAATAATAATAATATAAAAAGCGTATAAATTTTCTCCATATAATAATTTACCACACAATAATTTATTAATAAAAGCATTATATATATCGCGTTTTTACTTTATAAAGAATTAGCAATAGATAATAAAATAAGATATAATAAATAATAATAATAATATTAAATAAGCTTTAAAATAAAACTAAAACCTTTATATTATATACGTTATAAAAATTTATAATATTTTTTAAATAGTTTTACGTAATAAAATTAATGGTATATAATTTAAAGGTAATATTATATTTCCTTTTTAAAAATTAATTTTAGTAGAAAAGGAAATAATTATTCAATATAATTTTAATTTAAATACGCGAGTATTTTTTCTTTAAATTTAAAATATTAAAAAAAATAACGAATATATTATTATATAAATATAATATAAAACGCGTTAGGAAAGATTAACCCTTTAACTTTATTAAATAATAATTAAAGCTTAAAACGTATTTTAATTAAAGAATTAATTATTTAAAAGTTTTATTTAAAAATTTGAATATATATTAAAAATAGTTTGGTATTATTTAAGATATAATTATAAAATATAATATATAAAAAAGAATATTTATAACTTTAATAAGATTAAGTTTATAATAAATATAATTATAATAATAAGAATAATTATTATAAGCGTTAAAAAAGTAATTAAAGATTAAGTAAATTTAATAAAATAATTAAGAATAATTTATAATTATACAAGTTATTAATTTTTAAACTTAAGCTATTCCTTTATAAATTATTATAATACGGAAAAGTTATCTTACGTTTTAATATTATAATAATAAATTTCCACTTAATTAAGTTATTTTAATTTTAAATAATAAATTAATAATAAATAAAATTATTATAAAATAATTAAAATATTTTAATAAATATATTAAGACTTAAATAAAAGGTTTAAATCGTTTATTTATCTTAAATAACTATAAAAGCTATTATTTCTTAAATTTAATAAATTTTATTATAATAATATTATTATTTCTTTTTATATATTTTCTCATTTATTTTATAAGCTTTAGCTTTTTAATAGAAATATTTTTTGATTTTAAAAGTATATATAATATTAAAATTAAAGCTTTAATATAATAATTTATAACTTATATTATAAAGGAAAACTTTTTATTACTTTTTATAATCCGTTTTTTATTATTTTTATAAAAGATAATATTTAATTTAACTTTAAAAATATTAATTTAATCTTATTAAATTTAAATTATATTATTTTATAACTTAATATAACGTTAATAATTTAAATTCCTTTATGGGAAATTAATTTGCGTAATATATTTTAGATTTTAAAAATATTAATTAATTTTCAAAATATTAATTAATTTTAAAAATATAATTTTATAATTTATTTATATTAAAAATAAAAATATTAATTATTATATTAACTTTTAAATATTAATTATAAAATAATATATAAGATAATACTTTTTAAAGATTAAATTATTAAATTAAAAGAAATAAATAATTTATTTAATAAGTATTATAGGATAAAAAATAAATCCTTATACGAAAAAAGATTTTTTATTTATAAAAAAGGTTAAATTTTATAAGAATAGAAAAGAAATATTAAAGCTATAAATATAATTAAAAGTAAAGAAAGTAATTATTATAAAAGAATAAAGAAAGATATAAAATATTATAGAATATATAATAAAATAAAATATAATATAAAAACTTATTAAAAATTATAAAAATATTTAATAAAGAAAATTAATTTAATTTATAATTACTTTTAATATATTATAATTATATTTTACTTAATTAAAATTATAAGATAATAAAAAGTAATTAACTTATTAGCAAAGGTTCATTATGCAAATTAATAAAGAGATAAAGATATTAATGCATTAAAGGACAAAATTTCGTTTTATTCATATGCATTAAAGGATAAAACAAATTAAAAGGAGTTACTATTGTATTTATACCTTAAAAGTACGCGATAAATTGTAACATTTTAAATTCTATTAATTAAATTCGTTTACTCTTATAGCTTAATTAAATAACCAACTTAATTATAAAACATATTATAAATAAATAAAGTAAATATTAAAAAGTTAAAAAGTAATAAATTAATTAAAAAAGAAAGGCCTTTCATTAAATACTAAGCTAAAACTTAGTAAAAAATAATAATTTATTAAACTTATTAAATTATAATTAGTATAAGAGCGTTATATACTTATATCGCTATTATAATATTAGTATAAAATGTTATTAAGGAAGTATTAATAAAGAATATATATACCTTTAACAAAATGTATATAAATTAATAATATATTATCGGAAATAATAGCAATAAAAATAAAAATAAGAATAAACAAAAGTAATAATATAATTAAAATAAAGTTAATACAATTAAAGCATTTTTTAATAAATTAATAAAAATAATAAAAGAAGATATAAAAAATAAAGTAAGGAAAATATAAGAAAAGATTATTAAAATAATTAAATAATTTACTTATAATGAATTAATAAAGAAACAATAATAAGCCATAATAATAAATATTAATAAAATAAAGAAGATTATTATAATAATAAAATTAAATATATTATAAATAATAAAGAATAAAATTATTAACGTTATATTAACAAACTTATTACATATTAATACTAATTTAATAAAAATATAAATATATATAGTTATTAAAAACCTTAATTATTAAATACTTATATTAATTATCCTAATTAAAAAATTATAAAAAATAATAATTAAGGAGATATAAACTTAAGAAGATTTAATTAAAAAAGCATTAAAGAAATAATATAAATAATAAATAAATTATTTAAAAGAATTATTATAATAAAATAATTACAAAATAATAACATAATATTAACATTTCAATTCAAAATTATTAAATATAAAGAAAATTAAGAATAAATAAAAACAATATTTAAAATATAAGTAATAAATATAAGTTACTCTTTCTTAATTGTAATAAAAAGCCTTAAAGCGAATAAGTTATAAAACGCCTATACCTTATTAATAAATCTTTTAAAGAGATTATAAAAATAAAATATATAAATAATTAAAATTATTAAATCTATATATTATAAAATTCTTAAGGTTAAATTTATTATATTATTTATATATATTAATAATTTATTAATAACTTAATAATTATATAATAATAAATTAATATAAAAGATAGAAATATTTTAATATAAACCTTTTTTAAGGGAGATTAAAGCGAAATAATATTTTAAATACTATAAATTTAACTATATAATAAAATATTATAAAGGATAAGCTAAATATAGTAAATATATTAGCTTAATATATAAAAGGGAAAATTATAACTATTAAGATATATTTCATTACTATAATTATAATAAAAAATATTTAATATAAAAAGTTAAATATTTAATAGTTTAAAAAATAAAGAATAAAACTTATAAAACATATATATATAAGCTTTAATAGTTTAAAGAATATAATATATTTAATATTATACCTAATAAATAATATTAACGTATTCCATAATTAACTTACCCACTTAATTAAGTTGCTTACTTTTTATTACCTTATAACTTTAATTAAGTAAAATATAACCATAACGCATTAAAATCAATTATAAATTAAATTAATCTTCTTTATTAAACGTTTTTATAATCTTTTAATAAATTCTTATATTATATTATATTTTACCGTATACTTTATAATGCTTTATACCTCCCTTTACCTTTTTATAATAATTATTTTCTTTATTTTTAATTATATTTGTAACCTTAACATTTTCTCTTTACTTTTATAAAACTTAACCTTTCTTATAAATAAAAGATTTTCCTTTATATAAGCATTTATTTTTTATCTTATAATATTCATTAAGTATATAATTTATCTCTTTTAACTTAAATATATAATCTATTAAAATCATTACTTAATATATTAACTTATAAATAGCTTTTAATATTTTAATAAAAGCGTTTATAATTAATGTTAAGGAATTAACCTAATGGTTAATAATTTTATTTTTAATATATATAAATTATAAAATTACCTCTTTAATGTTAATTAATATCTTAAAAGCTTAAAATATATTAGGTAAATTTACCTTTAATAAAGGAATTTAGATTATTAATGCTATATTAAGCTATAAAATAATATAATTTAAGTTTAATGAGATTAAACCAATATTTCTAAAATTAAATTAAATATTATCTTTTATAAAAGTAATAAAAAATATATTATGAAAGGTAATAAAGAAATCCTCCTTTATAATATAAGTTATAAACTATTATATTAAAGCTTTAATTTTAATATTATATATATATTTTAGGATAGAAAAAATGCCTATATTAAGAGGTTAAAGCTTATAAGATAAATGAAAAAGTATATAAAGAGAAATAATATTATTATTGCGGTAAAATTTATTAAAATTTAAGGAATAATAGTTCTTATAGTTATTTAAAATAAGTAAATATTTTAAACCTTTTATTTAAGTTTTAATATATTTATTAAAATATTTTAATTATTTTATAATAATTTTATTTATTATTCATTTATTATTTAAGATTAAAATAACTTAATTAGGTGGAAATTTGTTATTGTAATATTAAGATATGAGATAATTTTTCCTTATTATAATAATTTATAAAGGAATAATTTAACCTTAAGAATTAATAACCTATATAATTATAAATTATTCCTAATTATTTTATTAACTTTACTTAAGCCTTAATTTTTTTAAAGTTTATAATAACCATTTTAATTATTATAATTATATTTATTATAAACTTAATCTTATTAAAGTTATAAATATTTTCCTTTTATATATTATATTTTATAATTATATCTTAAATAAGGTTAAATTATTTCTAATATATATTTAAATTTTTAAATAAGATTCTTTAATAATTAATTCTTTACTTAAAATATATTTAAGCTTTAATTATTATTTAATAAAGTTAAAAGCTTAATTCTTTTTAATATATCTCGTATTATATTTATGTAATAATAGATTTGTTATTTCTTTAATATTTTAAACCTAGGAAGGAAATGCTTACGCATTTAAGTCGAAAATATATTTAATAATTACCTCCTCTTTTATTAAAGTTAGCTTTTAATAAAGATATATAATATTACCTTTAAATTATATACCATTTATTTTATTATATAAGGTGATTTAAGGGATATTATAGATTTTTATAACGCGTTTAAGGCTAAGATATAGGTTTTATTTTAAAGCTTATATAATAAAATTTAATTTAATTTCTTTAAATAGTTTAAATATATTATAGTTATAAAGAAATATATAAATAAATAAAATAAATATTAGAAAAGTTAAAAGTAAGCAACTTAATTAAATAGGCGAGTTAATTATGAAATACGTTATATTTTTTATAAAATATTAATATTAATAACCTTATAAGGTTATATTATTAATATCTTATTAAGAAATATTTTAAAAGTATTTAATATATAGCTAAAAATTTTAAAAAAGGTAAATTATATAAGTTTTAAAATTAAATATAAATTGTTAATAAGTTATTATTAATTTGTAATTATTTTATAAACTTTTTAATTATAATTATAAAATTATCCTAAATAAGATTAAAACTATTAATAATAAAATTATAAAATATTACTAATTTTTAAAACCTAAGAAATATTTAATAAATAATATTAAAATAATTTATTAGAATATAATAAATATTAAGGCCTTTATATTATAAATATTAAAGAATTAATATAATAACAAATTAATAATAATTTAAGAATTTTACTTTATAAATAAAAAGGTTTATTACCTAAAGGTAAATAATTATTACATAATTTAAGGAAATATAAATAAAACAATAATATATATAAATAAAAGAATTGATAAAAATTATTAATATAATAAGGCTAAATATAATTAAATTATAGCTACCTTATAAACTAATAATGGAAATATAATAATATAATTAATTTACATTAAATCCTTAAAGAAAACTAAAAAAGTTTAATATTATTAATTATATAAAGGGAAAAAAGAATATAAATATAATAATTAATAACTTTAATATATATTATCCCTTATAAGATAAGGATAATTATACCTAAGGAAATCTAAAAGAAATATTAATATTAATAATATAAAAAGGCATATTAATAAAATAAAGATAAAATTAAAGAAATTTAACCTTAAACTTAATTTAAATAAATGAAAAGTTTTAAAGCTTTAAACCAATAATATTAAATTAAAAAGGCTTAAACTATATAGCGTGAGAAATAATAATTTAAATTAATAATAATTTACTATTAAAATGTAAGATATTAATAAGTAAAATATAAAAAGAATTAAATAAGGAATTAATTATAGCCAAATATAAGAAACTAATTATATTTAATAACTTTATTATATTAAAAGATATAAATAACTATATATAATACTTAATTATAAATTTATAAAAAATAATTAAAATAATAATATTATAATAGAAAATATTATATAATAAGATAATTTAATAATAAAATAATAAAATTAAAAATATAAGATAGTATATAACTTAATAAAGAAAGTAATGGATTAATTAATATATAAACCATTTTTAAAAAGTTTTAAAATAATAAAATATTTAAAAAAATAATATATAAGATAAAAAGGAATTATTTTTAAAACGTTATAACGAAAGTATTAAATAATAATAAGAAATTATAATTCCTAAAATAATAAGTTAAATTAAAAAGTTAATAACAAAATTAAAATAAATATTTCCTAATTTTAAGAAGAAACTTATAGGAAAAATAAAAGGAAAAAAGTCATTAAAATAAAAGTAATATATTATTAAAATAATTCTTCCTTTATTTATAAGCTAACCTTATGAATATACCTTTTAACTTAATGAATTAATAACATATTAATAAGGCATTTATAATGTTAAAATTAATAAAATAAGAATAAATTAAAAATATAATTAAGAAGATTAAGGCTTAGAAAACATTAAAGGAAAGTATTTTCTTTATTAAATATATAAAAGCTTATAAAAAGCTAATATATTATACATTAGTTATTATAACCATATAAAACTATATATTTAATTATTACTTTAAAGTATTTCGTTAAGTATTAATTATAATCCTCCTTAAATTAGAAAAGATAAAGAAAAAATAAATTTTGTAAGTATATATAAGCTTATAATTTTTTAAATATTATAAATTAAATAATAAAAAAAGTAATGATAATATAAATTATTATTATAATAAAAATGTAACACTTATTTCTTAAAGGATAAATAAGAAATAAAGTTTATAAGTTTATAGAAATAATAATAAAGATAATTATAAAAGGAGTTTTCTTTATATAAAATTATGGCGTTATAATATTATTTTTATAATTGGATATTTTTGAGATATTTAATAATGTTATATTATAAAAAATGGAATATATATTTTTATAAAAGGCTTCTTATATTAAGTAATTAAATAAGTAAATAACTTTATAGTAAATAAAGAAATTAAGTTAATATTTAATAATATAATAATAAAGAGTTATTAAATTATTATAAAGATATTATAAGGGTTATTATTATCCTTTACTTTATTTATATTTTATATTATTACATTATATAAAGAATTAAAGTAGGAAAATATTTTAGTAATAAGGTTTATAAATAATATAAATTTATTAATAACGTTAAAAATTATTAGAGAAAATTATAAAAAGTTAAAAGAAGTTTATAAAATTTATAAATTTTAATGGCTTATTATAAAATAATTTTTATATTATAAAAGAGTAAGTTAATATATTTTATAAAAGCTTATATTTTAATAAAAGATATAATAATCTTAAGGAATATTATTATTAAGCCATTAAAGAATATTAGATTTTTAGAAATTTAATTAAATAAAAGGTTAAAGTAGAAATAGTATTTAAAAGTTATTAAAGTAAAAATGAAATATTAATAATACATATTATTTAAATTAATGGTTAATATTTAAGGATATAATATTCTTAAAGTAAAGGAAATATATATAAGAATAATTCAAAACGTTATAATATATAAAATAATAATATAATATATTATAAATTACGGATTTAAGGCTTAAGGCTTAATAAATAAATTAAGCTTTATATAATTAAAGTATTTATAAGAAATGAATAAAGTATATAAAATTATTTTAATTATATAATTAAAAAATGAAATAAAATACTTATTAATTAATTTATACCTTAATATAAAGATAATAAAATTTAAAAATCATATTAAACTTATTAGTTTTAATAAAGCCATTAAGGAAATAAGAAATAAAACAACACAATAAATAAGATAAGCTAAAATAAAAGCTTAAGGCTATTAATAAAAAAATATTAAATCGCTAACGACTTAATAAAAATATAATAATAATATTAAAAAGATTTAATTTAAGGAATAATCTAAGGTTAATAATAACTTAAAAATACTATAATATAAGAATAGTAAGTAATATATAAATAAATAAGATATAAACAAAATATTATTATAATAAAAGTTATTTTATAAAATATTAAAATAAAAAGGTAATATTATAAATTAAAGAAATATAAAATATTAACCTTTATATAAATATATATTAAAAAAATAAGGTTTAAAATATTTCTATTTAATAGAAATATATAAAATATAATTACCTTTAAATATAATTATAATAAAAAGGAAATTATATATTATATTTTAATAAATTATCCTTAATATATTAAAATAAAATAAATGCTTTATTAATAAATAGCTTTAAAAGCTTTATTTATATAAAGAAATTATAAAAGAGTAATGTTATTTTAATAGTATTGCATTTTAATAATACTTTACATTTTTTACGTTTTCTTTAAAGAAATAATAAAGAAATAAAAATAACTTTAACAATATAAGCTTAATTTAATTAAAACATATATTTTTTAGAAAGGCTAATTAAGGCAATTTTAATAATATAAGTTTCATTTAAATATACTTTCTTTTAAGCGTTATAATAAAATAAGAACGTAGGTAATTAAAGCCTTTTATTATATGTCGCCCTTAGCTTAACTACACTGCCACACATACACACATATATACACACGTACGTACGTACGTACGTACAAATTAAATTAAATTAACTAAATTAAACTAATTAAATTAAACTAATTAAATTAAACTAATTAAATTAAATTAATTAAATTAAACTTATTATAAAAGCTATTAATTAATTAAAAAAGTTACGTAATAAACTTTAATTATTATTTACTTTCTTAATTAAATTAAACGCTTAAAAATAAATATATTAAAATGAAACTTATATTATTAAAGCCGCTTTAATAAGCTTTTCTAATAAATATAAATTTTAATTAAATTAGCTTTATATTATTAAAGTTATTTTCATTTCCTTTACAATTCCTTTAAACGAGCTGTCGAAAATGTAAGGTACTATTAAAATACACTACTATTAAAATAACAATACTTTTATAAAAGTGCTTTAATTAATCTTAATAAAATATAAATTATTATTAAATAATTCATTTAAAGGAAATTTTTATTAATATATAATATAACCCTAATAATAATATTATAAAAAATAATATAAAAAATAAAATGAAAAAGAAATAAAAAGTTAATATATTAATAATAATAAATTAATAATAATAAATATATAACTATAAATATTAAACCTTAATAAATTAAAAATATGAAACTTAAAAATGTTAATAATAATAATAATATATTTAATAAAATTTAATATAATTATATAAAATTAAAGCGTTTTATTAAAAAAGCTAATTAATTAAAAATATATTCCTTTATTATATCTTTATTTTATTAATAATAACTTATTAAAACTTTATCTTAAATTTAAATTTAATTAGCTTTTAATATTAATATCCCTTATTATTAAGAAGTAATTAATATTTTAAGCCTTTTAAAATATATATTAACTTTAATTATTTTATATATTATAAATAAGAAACTTATAAAATAATATTAGTATACTTACGTTATAATATATATTTTAGGAATAAAGGTTTAGAAAATATTTTTATTAATTTTAAAACCATAAAGTATAAGCTTTTAAACTTAATATTTTATTTGATTTATATAAATGAAAAAAGTATTAATATTATGATTTTAATATCTTAAAGTTATAATATAAATGATTTATTATTTTTATAACCTTAATTTAAAAATTATAGGAATATTAATAATAATCTTAAATTAATGCTTTATTATTAATAAAAAGAATTTCCTTAAATAAAGGTTTTACTTAAAATATATATTATATAAAGGTTATTATATTATCTTTTATATTAGGAATAAATTAAAAATAAAAAGGTTAATAAAAGCTAATAAAATATTAATAATAAAGCGATGGAATATTTATATTAATATATATATATATTTTAATAATATTATAATAATTATAAATCTACGAAAAGCATTATTAAAGTTATAAAAAAACTTTAATAATTAATTATAAATAAGCTATTATTTATTATAAATATAACGGAAATAAAGTGCATAAAAATATTAAAAATATATTATTTAAGCTAAAATTTAACTTAATAATTATTTAAATATAATGATTAAAGAGTATTAAATTAATAATGTAATATTAAGGAGGTTAAAAAATGTTAAAAAAATATTAAAAAAGGAAATTATTTATAATAATTCATAAAAATAAATAATAAAGGCTTAATAATTTTTAATATAATATTAAAATAATTATATTAATTAATAAAATAATAACTTTAATAAAACCTTATTATTAAAGGAAAGGTTAAGGAAAAAATAAATAAAGTTATTTTAATAAATTATAAATATATTAATAATAAGTAAAAATAACTTATAATAATATCGTAAAGGCTTATATAAGTTTAAAAAACTATATAAATTAAAAAGCCCTTATATATAATAATATTATAAAAGCTTATATAAGCTTAAAAAACTATATAAATTAAATAACCTTTATATATAATAATATTTTTATTTTCTTTATTTTTTTATTCATTTTTATTAAAAGAATAAGCTTTTAAAGTTAAAGAATAATAAATGATATAATTACGTAATATAAGCGGAGAAATATTAAAGCGATATAAGCTTTCTTTAATAAAGCATAGTTTTTACTTAAGATTTACTAAGTAATAAAACCGTATACCTTTTATAAAGTAACGCTTATTATAAAGTAATTATATATATATATAAGTATATAAAGTAAAAATAATAATAATAATAATAATAAAGAATTAAAAATAACTTTAATAATAAAAAACATATATAATTTAAATTAATATTTTTTAAAAAAATTAATTAAAATAATTTTAATAATATAAATTATATTTTAATATGCTTTCTTTTAATAAAGTTATTAAGTTATAAAGGTTATAAAAATAAATTATTAATTATATAACATTTTTCTTAACCTTATAACATAATTATTATAATAATTACTATTATAAAAAGGTTTTATTTAATTAATTTACTTTATTAAATTATATATATATAAAATATTATAATTAAATTAAGCGGTAATATATAATAAAAAGCTTTATTTATTAACCTTTTTAAAACTTAATGCTTAAAAAATAATATATTAAAATAAAACTTAATATATTTTATAATTAAGTTAAACACTTAATTAATTTAAACACTTTTTATAACCTTACAATTTTAATTAAATAAAATATAATTATAATGCATTAAAATTAATTATAAATTAAATTAATTTTCTTTATTAAATATTTTTATAACTAAGAGCAAACGAATTTAATTAGTAGAATTTAAGTGTTACAATTTATCGCGTACCCTTAGGGTATAAATACAATAGTAACTCCTTTTAATTTGTTTCATTCTTTAATGCATATGAACAAAACGAAGTTTTATCCTTTAATGCATTAGTATCTTTATTTCTTTGTTAATCTGCACAATGAACCTTTTGCCAATAATAACTTTTTAATAAGTTTTTATATTATATTTTATATAAGGAAATAAGTAAAATATAAAGGTAAAACTCACGGGTTTTATATTTAAGTTTTTTCGTTTATATAAACGAAAAGTTCTCTTAAATTTTTTAAGCTTTAACTTTTATATTAATTAAGTTATTAATCATTTATTATTACTTAATTTTACTTCTTTTATAATTTATTTTACTATATATTTTATAATATTTTATATTTTTTTTTACTCTTTTATAATAATTATTTTCTTTATTTTTAATTATATTTATAGCTTTAATATTTTCTTTTTATTTTTATAAAAGTTAACCTTTTTTATAAGTAAAAAACTTTCCTTTATATAAATATTTATTTTTTATTTTATAACGTTTATTAAATAAATAATTTATTTCTTTTAATTTAAATATTTAATTCATTAAAATTATTACTTAATATATTAATTTATAAATAATTTTTAATATTTTATTTAAGGCTTTTATAATAAGCGTTATTATTTAAGTTATAATATTTTTTTATTTAAGTTATACTTAATATATAACATTTATTTTAAATATTATATTCTTATTATATATATATAATTTAATTATAACTTATTATATTATATATTTATTAAGTTATTAATTTATATTTATTCTTTTTATTTTCTTTTACTTATTTTTATTAAAAAGGTAAGCTTTTAAAGTTAAAGAATACCATATCGGAGCTTATAAAAAATAGTTAATTATTGAAAAATAAGTAATATTTATTTTAAAGTTTAATTACAATAAAAAAAGTTTTAACCATTGAATTATTTAAACGTTTATATAATTTAACATTTAAAAAAATTTAACAATTAAGAAAAAAAAACGTTTAATTCTTTATAAACTATTTATATACATATAATAAATCTTATATATATAAACCATTTACTTAGAATTTACCTATTTATATTAAATGTTTAAGGTGGTAAAACAAATAATAAATCTTAAAGTAAAGGTTTTTAAAATGATAAATTAATGATTTATTATTTATTTACTTAATCCAAACCATTAATAATAATATTTAAATTTGTTTAATTCTAATTTTTAAGATTTATCTCTTTATGAAGAAATATATTAAGCATCTTATGATTAATTAAAAGCAAATTTACCTACCTTTCTAATCTACTTAAAATAATAGGATAAACTAAACTTAAAGCAAACTTCATAAATAATAATAAATAATAAGTAAAAACTTAAGATTATTTACCTAAGATATTAAAAAGGTATTTAAATATTCATAATTTAAATCTTATTATTATTCCTAAGATTTTATTAAAGGTTATTATTATTACGTTTAAATTTATTTTCATCTTTATTATTTAATATTTCAAATAAAAGTTATTAAATAAATATATATAAATATTAATATCTTTAATTAATACTTACCTTTAATTTAAACCATTTTTAAATATATATTTTCAAATTTATAAATATTTATTTAAAATTATCTTATTTATATTATTAATTTAAATAGTATATATTCTATTAGTTAAAGGCTATATTAAATAACTTATTTATTTTACGTTTTTTTTCTTTAGTGATTTTTAAGTAATAATATAAAACTTAATTTTTCTTAATCCTTAATTATTTTAATTATTTATTAGAATTAATTAAAATATTATATCTTTAATATTAAATTAACTTTAAAATATTTATATAATTAATAAATTAAAGGCTATTTATAATTTATTCTTTTAATTAATATTTTTCTTAAGGCTTTCTATCTTAATCCCTTATTATGGCTAATACTTTTAAATTAAACTTTTAAAATTTACCATAATTATAATTAACTTAATCCTTTAGTTAAACCTTATTATTTATATCCTAAAGTGAAAACTCTTTGTTATTAAACTTTATTATATCCTTAATATACTTAATAATTATTATATCTTTAATATAAGATAACATATCTTTAATAGCCTTATTACCCTTTTTAATTCCAATACTATTTTTAACCTTAATATCCTTTCTAACCCTAACATTTATATATTATGACTTATTTTTTATATTATTCTTTAATATCCTTATACTTATATACAATAAGTAAATAATACCTAACCTAAGAGTTAATATATAAAACGTAAAAATATTAAGGTAAAATAAAATAAAAAAAATAAAAAGAATAAAAAAGGAAAGAAAATTGTAAACAAAACATTTAATAAATTAATTATTAAGATAAATAAGTAATAAAACTATCATTTAAGAAATAAATATTTCCTCTTTTTTAAGTAATATTTAATATAATTATTAATTATATTTAAAATTTTATTAGGAGTATTTTCTTTATAGTAAATAAAAGGACATATAAGTTAAACTTATGATTAAAAAAATTTTAAGGAATAAATTTAATTTAAACTTTAAGTTATATAATAAGATTTGTTATTAATTATTTTAAAATTATTGTTAATTTCAAAATAAAATCCTTAATAATGTTTTAATTAATCATTTTCCATTTTTATTATAACCTAATACACTTTACTTATTATAATTATATAAAAACTTTATAAATATATAATTAAAAGTAATAATAATCTTAATAACGCTTTATAATATTTATTAATTAATATTTAATATGAATATAATAATGACTTTTTTATAAATAAGATTAATCTTATATTTTCTTAAAAACGTTTTTATTAAATTTAATATTAAGCTTAAAAGTATATAAATATTAAGATTAATAAACCTTTAATTTAATATTATTATTATTATAAGTTATTAATTATTATATATTAAAATATTTATATAATTAAATATTAATAATATTTAAAAATATAGATTTAAATAATTTTAAAAATAATATACCTTATACGTATTTAAAAGAAAAATCTTAAGGAAATAAATTATATTAAGCGCATACATATTAGCCACTATATTATTTTATTATATTATAAGAATTTTAAAAGTATTATTTATAATGTATTCGCTGAAAAGTTGTTAAATCTTAAAAATATAAAATATTAAAAAATATAGTATGTTAATATAGTAAAGTTTTTAACTTATATAATAATAAAGGCTTCCTTAACTTTCACAACCGCTAATAAGAATGTGGAATTTGGTAATAAGAATGGGAATGGAAATAAAAATAAATAAATGAATAGCTTAAAATTAAATCATTAAGGAAAATTAAGTAATGTTATAGCTATATAAAATAAATATTAATTTATATATATTTTCGTATATTAGATATTTATATTTAATTATAATTACTATATTTAATAACTTTTTTATTATTTATTTTATAATAATAATTATTTATATTACCCCTTATATATAATTATATTATTTATTAATTTAAAATTTTATTAATTTATTATACCTTAATTAAAAAATTTACGTTAATAATTTCTTTTTTATATATTTATTTAATATATCTTTATTATTTAAGTTTATATTGTTAAAGAATTAAAGTTAAAAATTACATATTTTATTAAAATCATTACTTTTAATATTTAATATTTCTTTAATAAATATTTTATACATAAAAAAATTATATAGGAGAATTTATATTTCTTTATTAACGTTTTTTGGAAATAATTAAATTCTTTAATTAATAATATTATATAATAATTTAAATATAATTGCCTTAAATAGTAGTATAAAATTAATTTAATATAATAACTATGTAATAAATATATAACTTTTATTTCCCATTACCTTTAAATATGGTTATATCTTAAATAATAAATGAAATAAATTATTTAACCTATACTTTTTAATAGTTAAGTTTAAGCTTATATAAATTATTTAAATAAGTTTTAAATAATAATTCACAAATATAATAACCTTATAAAATAAAACTTATTAATAACGAAAAATCACGGTTAAATATTTTAATATTCTTTTATAAATAAGGTTTTAAAGCCTTACTTCTTTTAATTTAAAGAGAAACATTATTATATAACCAAAAAATATATTAAATATATTATACCCTTATTTAAAGAATAAACCATTAAACATTTAAAAACTATACTTTAATAATATAACATTTTAATTTATATAAATAAGGAAATAAAAGATAATTTAATTAAGTTTAATATTAAATATATAATATTCCCTTAAAATAGCTTTAACTTAAACCTTTTAATAAATATATAGGATTAAATAAATACTTATTTATATAAAAATTATAATATAAATAATTATAAATTAGAAAATTTATAAATAATATTATATAAATATTAATTTAAAATCTTTAAAAAATATTAAATATTACTATTAAAAATATACCAATAAAGTTATAAAAAATAATTAAAAATAATAAAAGCATTATAAATTTTTAAGGTATTTACCTTATTACAAATATAAATTAAATACTTATCTAAACATTTTAAATTAAGTACAGAATATAATTTAAAATTAAATTTTAAAATATACTTTAATATTTAAATAATAAATATATAAATTAAATAAATAAATAATAAATATTCATTAAAATATAAGAAAAATATGCTTAAATATAAGTATATCACATAATTTAACACCTAACTTAAATTCTATCATAATAAGTTTTAATTTACATTAACAACAAGGATTAATACTTATAACATTTAAACTTATACACAATTAAATTATTTCTAAACAATTTAAAATAAAAAAAACATAAAGCTTTAAAGATAAAAAGGGCACAAATAAAAATATTTATATTATATATTACACACAAAGATTTTCTATTATTTTCCTTTAAAATTTATTCCTTTTACTTCTTTCATTATTACAACTTAATTACCTAAGCACTTACTAAATCATACCTATATTTATAACATATATAACTTCATATATATCCCCATTACTTTAACTTTACTCCCTTAATAAAAGTAATTAAAATACTTAAAAATTTACACAAACAAAACTAACAATTAACCATATTAACTAATATTAAAAATAAAGCTAAAAAACATACTTAAAAATAATTTACAAAAAGTTTTAAAGTTTAATATATAAATATAAATAAAGATATTTTTAAAAATAAAGGCTTTCTCAACTTTATTAATTTCACAACGGTATATTTTAAATCACATTAATAATAATAAATAATAACTTTTTTTTTAAAAGATTTTAACCAAATTAAATTAAACCAATATTTTCATAATCTACTAAACAAAACTAATAATATTATTAATTTAATTAAAGTTAATAATATTAATAACATCTTTAAAACTAATTAAAATAAAGAATTTTCTAATTTAAAAAAGCTTTAATAACTTACCAAATTTAAAATTATTAACAACAACTTAACTACTAATAAAACCTTTAAAAATAATAATAAAAATCATATATAACCACCGTTCAATAATTTATATAAATCTTAACAACCAAAACAACAAAGGGAAAATTAACAAAAAAAAGCACAACTAAACACCAATTATATCTTTACTAACACAATAAAAAATTCCTATAAAACATAACACTTTAAAAACAAATTAAAGCTAATACCTTATTACTATAATTTAACATTAATATTAAATTTCCATATAGCTCTTATAATTTAACTTCAATTAAATAATATATCACACTTATCTTACCTTAATTTAAAAAAAATATTATAAATAAAAATAACTTTTAAAACAATATAAAAGATTTACTCCCTTTTAAAAACCATTAATACACTTAAAAAAATTTAAAAAAAACATTTACCTTTACTTAAAACACACAAAGCTTTTATACCATTAAAAGCATAAAAACTTTTAACTATTCATTAAAAATACCTTAAAAATTAAAAACTAATACAAAATCTTTATTTCTTTAATCTTATTAAATATATTAAAACTTTTTTAAAGTTAAATATTATAAATATAATATACTTTAACATAACCTTACTTATTAATAAACAAAACTATATTAATTTATAACATTCTTAAATATAAACATTCTTTACACAATTAACTTTTAATTAATATACTCATTATAAAAATAATACACTTATTATCCCCTTAAACTTTATTAAATATAATTATTACATTAATACATATAAAACTTACAAAGCTATTTCCAACCTAATTTCCCATTAAGGAAAAATTATTAAAATTTAATAAAATTAACAAACAAAACCTTTAAAAATTAATAATACTATTATATTACTTATAAAACCTATTATACACCTTACTAATATAAAAGCTACACTATTACAAAAAAACCAAATAAACACTTAAATTAAAAAATTCCCTCACAAATATATACACCCAAATAAATATATTATAATTAAAAACTAAAGAATTTATATCACAAAAGATTATATTATCTCTTACCTAAAATTTATTTATATAAACTATACGTTTAAAAATACTATTTACCTTAAAAAAATAAAGCCTTAAACATAAATACCACATATATTATTCGCTAAAAAACCAACATAACACTTAAACAATTCTTCTCAATAATAAAAAATATACTTACTCGCAAAAAATTAAAAGTTAAAAAATTTACTTATTAAGTTATTATTAACTCATTAAACCATTATAATATCCCCATTTATAATATAACATTTATATTCTTTACAAACAAATTTAATCTTTACAAAACCATATATAAATTTATTATAAAAATTTACCTTTCCAATACATTATTAAAGCGTTATAATTGCCTTTAACAAATAAATATTATACTATTAACACTTAAATCCCACACATTTAATAATAAAAATATTTAAACGCAAATTAATAATAAATTATAAAAGCTTAAAGAAAGGTTTATATATAATATTCATAATAAAAAGTTCTTTATCTCTAATTATATTTTTTTTATTACTAAGGATTTTCCTTAACAATAAAAAAACTTAGGTTTTTATTAATTAATAATTAAACAAAGTTATTATATATATAATATAACCTTAACGAATAAAGGAAACTTAAATTTTAACCTAACTAATAAAAAGCATTAACGCCATTACTATAAAATTATACAATAAAAAAAATACATAGCTAACCAACCCAATTAAAACCAAAAAAAAAAATTTCCACTAAATTTAACCTCACTATAAATAATCTAATAATAACGCATATACTTTTAACTTTAAATATTATTAAATCACACCCCCTTAATTTAACACACTTAAAAATTAAAAATCTAACCAAAATATTATACTTACTTATATACAATTAAATTTTAACACTAACTAATAATATAAAATACTTAAAAATATTAAAACTTTTTTCATTACACTTTAAATAAAATAAAATTTAATTACCTTACCATTTTTTATAATATTCTTTAATAAAATATACTCATTAATTTATTATAACGCTTTTATTAATACATACATAACTTTTATTTAATCTTAAATATATTAAAATATCTTTTACTTATATTATTATATTAATCTTTAAAAAAAATATTTAAAATAAACTATTTAAAAATAACTTAAAGCTAACTAATATTATAATTTAAGTCTTAATTAAAAACGTTCACACTAATATTTTACTAACAATAAATTATATAAAGATTAACAATTAAAACAAAGGGTAATTAAATGCTTAATTAAAACATAATCGCTAACTTTTTCAACTATTTTATTAAAATATTTTAAACATTATCTATAATTAATAATTTAAATTTAAATTAACAAAATTATTTGCAATAAATATTCCCATAATTACTAATAACACTAAAGAACTCACAACTAACCCTATTACTATTAATACAACTATTACATTATAATTTACTAAAAACATAAAAAATCCTTAAAAAGCCATTAAACTAATTAAGTTAATAATAACCAAATTAATAAAATATTATTTATAAATATTTTATTTAAACATTTATATTAACTTATATTATACTAATATTATAAAAAAATACAACCTTACATTACTTTTAATAATACTAACATTTAAACTTAAACATAAATCTTTACTCCTCCCTTAAAATATTTAAATAATTTTAAATAATAAAATAAAACTTAAAAGCAATTAATTTTTTTAACAAACCATAAATATTTTAAAAAAGATTTTTTCACCTAAGAAAATATCTTTTAATCTATTAAATTTATATTATTAAACGCTTTTATTAATATAAATAAAAAGCTAACAAACCAACTTTATAAATTAAATAAAATAATTTCATTATTATTTTCTTATATTTTATAAAATATTTACATTAAGGACAAAATATTAACTAAGGAAAAAAATAATACTACTAAAAATTCATAAAATATTTATCATTTAACTACCTTAAAATTAAAAAAGTTAAAAAAAATATTTAACAATATAATAATTATAAATTACCTCAACGCTAAAGCTTATTATAAAATACATTTTCCCTTTAAAAAGTTATATATAAATCCACAATTTAAAGCTTTAATAATAACCTCTTATAATTAAAACTATAATTATTACATAACCATACTAAGCATTTCGCAAATACTAAAATAATAAAAGAAAATATTTTAAAATAAAAAATAAATACTAACTTTATAACAAACTTTATATCTTATATAAGCTAAGAAAATTAAACTAATTATTTATACTATTTTTTTAAAATACCTTAACTTATATTCTTACTTTCGCTACTTTCGTATAACATTTATAATACCTTAACAAATATTTATTACCATTTAATTATTATTTACAACAACTAACATATTTATATAATAACTCATTCATTAAGTTCTTAAAGTACATTATTAAAAATTAAGGTTAATACATATAATATAAAGTTATTAAAAGTTTTTATTATATTTAATTAAATTAAATTTTCACACATAATACAATTATTAATATATACAATATTTAATTTAACTTAAACGTTTTAACTATTTATTATAATATTAATTATACTTATAAATATAAATAAAATTTAAATTTTCTTTATAATATTACTTATCACAATTAATAATAACATTATAAACTTATTAACTAACTTAAATATTTATAAATACAAAACCCTTATAATTATTAAACTTATAAAAATAACAATAAAAATAATATATATAATTCCATTTAAAATAAACCTAAACAATAACATTTAAAGTATTACTTTAAAAATTAAAATAATAAAGCTTTAAAACTATTTATTATTTTATATTAACTAAAATATTAACTTTATATAATAAACACTTAAATAAAGTTAAAATAAATACACATATAAAAATTAATTAAATAAAAGCATTATTATAAATACAAATATAAACGTTTAAATATTTAAACCACTTATAAATTATTATTAATATAAATAAATAATAATATTATATATAAACATTTATAAATATAAACATTTATATATTTAAACGTTTAAATAATATATAAATACTTAATATTTCAAATATTTATAATTATAAACATTTACAAAACTTTTTAAACATTTTATATATTAAACATTTATAAAAGTTTTAAACGTTTTAAATTTATAACATTTAAATATTATTTAAATAATTTATTTATTTTTATAATAAAAAAATCTTATTTATTATTTCGTTAACTAAGAATTTCCAAACATTTAATTTTAAAATATAATAATTTTATTATAAATTTATTATTTATTAAAGTTAATAAGCATTTATAAAGTAGCAAATAACGCGGTCGCGCAACGTGAACGGAAAAACATCGGAGCGGTGTAGGTTTTCTCCGATAAAGCACGGTTCCTACCCGAAGATTTACCGAGTAGTAAAACCGTACACCTTTTACAAGGTAACGCTTACTATAAGGTAATTTTATATATACATAAGTACACGGCGTAAAAATAATAATAATAATAATAATAATTTATGTTTATTAAGTTATACTTATTTATTAAAATGTTAATAATATTTAAAACTTTATTATTATTATTATTATTATTATTAAATAAATTATTTTTTTAACTTTACCTTTAATAATTAATAATTATTAGCTTTTATTATTATTATAAAATAATATTTATAATAGCTTATATATTAAATATAATAGTTTAACTTTTACTTTGTTCTTTTATATTTTCTTTATAATTTACTTATATTTTTAAATTATAAAAGCGGTTATAAAAGTAGTTATAAGTGTTTATTAACGTTAATTAAATTACTATTTTTTATATATTATTTCTTTAACTTATTTATATTTTTAAACTACGGAAATAGCTACGGGAATAATTATAAGGTTAATTACGAAGCGTTTATAAGTTTTTAAATAAGTAAAAAATAACTTTAAAGTTTATTTTAGCTTTTTTTATTTTCGTATAAGTTTTATTATTTTTATTTTATATATTATTTTGTTTTATTTGTTAATTATTATTGTTTATAACTTCTTTTTTTTCCTGCTTTTATTAGGAAAAGTTCTTATATAAATTAATATAATTTAATAACATTAATATATTTAATACCCTTTAATATATAAGGCTTTAAAGAAAGTAATTATTGCTTTTTTAATTAATTATAAAGTTTGTAAGAAAGTAATTATTGCTTTTTTAATTAGTTATAAAGTTTGTAATAAAAAAGCTTTTAAATTTAAAGTAGTTTATCTTTATATACTTATTATATTATTAATTATTTACTTAAATAATAATAAAATGTTATATATATTAAATTAATATTTAAGTGTTAATATAAATAAGTATTGTTTTTTAATAGCTTTATAATTTTTAAGTGTTTTAAAATTAAATAAATATTTTTGTATATTTTATATTAATAAAATATACTATATTATTTATAAAAAATATATTTGTGATTTAAAAGTTATAAAGGAATAAAATTCCCTTATATAAGTAAATAGCTTTAAGTTATATAATATTAATGTGTGAAAAGATTAATTGCTTAATAAAAACACGTAAAGGTAATATTATTAAGCTATTTATAATAAATATAATTCCTTTAAAGCTTTTGCTTAATCTTTTTTATTATATAAATAAATGTGTTTTTTATATTATTTATCATTTAAAAGATAAATTCCTTAAGCTTTAATAAGTTGCCTTAGTTTAATTTAAAATAACTTTTAAAAAGTTTATAATTAAATTCTATTAAAAATATAATATAAGTTTCCTAATTATAATATTAAAATATATAATAATTAACTTATTAGTAATAAATAAATAAATATGTTTTTTAAAAATATAAAATTATTAGCTTTTCATTATCTTTAAATTCTTTTAAAAAATATATTTATATATTATTAAATTTAACCTTAATGTATAAGTAAATTATATATTCTTAATATAAGAAAAAGTTATTACGTATATAAGGTATTTTAATAAAAAAAGGAAAAAGTAAAGCTTTTAAATCTTTATTAGTGTGTTTATTTAAACGTTAAAGCTTATCTTTATTAACTTCCTTTAAAATTAATTAATTATTATTTATTATATTTTTATTATATTCTTTTACTTAATTTTCATTATTATTTAATACCTTTTATTTCCTTTTAACCTATTAAATTACATTTTTATTAATAAAAAAGATATAAACTTATTATTAAATAGCCTTTATAAATTAATAATTAATAATACTTTGTTTAAAATTAGCTTTAAAATCAAAGATAAATATATTAAAAGTAAGAATATTTAAATCTTTTATAAAGGTACAAAGTTATTTAATTAATATAATATATAAAGGTAAGGTTTTATTACTAATAAGTTTAAAGGTAACATTAAAAACTATAGGCTTTTTTATATTTATATAATTTATAATATTTATAAATAATATTTTATATTTATTAATCTTATATATATTATTAATTATTAAAACTTTAAGATTATGTTTTTATATTTCCTCATATTAAGGATAGGTTTAAAATATAACCTTTATCCTATTAGAATTTTCCTTGTGTTAAAAAACCTTATATTATATATTATTATTTTAAAACTTTTACATAAATGTTTAAATAATAATATATTTATTAAGCTTTTTAATATACAATTATTAAAGATAGTTATATATATTATAAGGCTTAATAAAGATTTTAAAAAATAAGTTATTTAATAATATATAAATCTTTTAAGGACATATAAATATTTTAATAAAATTACGTATATAAGTTTTTTACGCCTTTATAAGTTATTTACATAGCACGTAACTTTCTACTTAAATAAATAAGCTATAATTATATTTACAATGATTATTTAAAAGCTTAAATATTTATTTCTAATTAATATTAACTTAAATAATTATCTTACCTTTTTAATTATAATTAATTTTTCTCATATATAATTAAGGCTATGCTTTATAACTTTTAAAGGGTTTTTAACATTTTTATTATAATAAATATAATAAAATATTAGGAAACCGTTTTAATAATTAATAACGTTTTATTATATAATAATAAAGCTATTATTTTTAATAAAGATTTAAAGGGAATTATATAAGGTTTATATATTAGAAATAAAGGTGTTATTATTTAAGCTTCCTTTTAAAAGGTTTAAAATTAAGCTTATCGCATTAGCAAAGGAAATAACGGTGGGAGAAATAATAAAATTAAGAATTGTTTTAATTCGTTAATTTAAATAAAGATATTATATAAAAGTATTATAAACTTTGGAAATAAAAAAGGTAAGATTAAGCATAATTAAGCCTTTATAAAAAATAATATATTTCACAGTTAATCTACCATTTTAATTAATCCGTTACCTTTTTATTACCTTACAACTTTAATTAATAAAAAAACAACTATAACGTATTTAAATTAATTAGAAATTAAATTAATCCTCTTTATTAAATATCTTTATAACCTCTTAATAAATTCTTATATTATATCTTATTTTATTATATATTTCATAATGCCTTATACCTTCTTTTACCTTTTTATAATAATTATTTTCTTTATTTTTAATTATATTTATAGCCTTAATATCTCCTTTTTATTCCTATAAAATTTAACCTTCCTTATAAATAAAAGATCTTCCTTTATATAAGCGTTTATTTTTTATCTTATAATATTTATTAAATAAATAATTTATTTCTTTTAATTTAAATATTTAATCTATTAAAATTATTATCTAATATATTAACTTATAAATAATCTTTAATATTTTACTTAAGGCTTTTATAATTAATATTAAAAAGTTAATTTAATAATTAATAATTTTATTTTTAATATAAATAAATTACTTAATTATATCTTTAAAATTAATTAACGTTTTTAAAATCTAAGATATATTAAGTAAATTATTCTTTAATAAAGGAATTTAAATTATTAACGTTATATTAAGCTATAAAATAATATAATTTAAGTTTAATAAGATTAAATTAATACCTTTAAAGCTAAATCAAATATTATCTTTTATAAAAGTAATAAAAAATATATTATAGAAGGTAATAAAGAAATCTTCCTTTATAATATATATTATAAATCATTATATTAAAGCTTTAATTTTAATATTATATGTATGTTTTAAAATGGTAAAAATGCTTATATTGAAAGGTTAAAGCTTATAAGATAAATAAAGAAACATATAAAGAGGAATAATATTATTATCGCAGTAAAATTAATTAAAATTTAAAGAATAATAGCTTTTATAATTATTTAAGATAAATAAGCATTTTAAATCCTTTATTTAAATTTTAGTATATTTATTAAAATATTTAAGCTATTTTATAATAATCTTATTTATTATTCATTTATTATTTAAAATTAAAATAATTTTAATTAGGTAAAAATCTATTATTATAATATTAAAATATAAGATAATTTTTCCTTATTATAATAATTTATAAAGGAATAATTTAACCTTAAAAATTAATAACTTATATAATTATAAATTATTCTTAATTATTTTATTAGCTTTACTTAAGCCTTAATCTCTTTTTAGAATTTATAATAACCATTTTTATTAATATAATTATACCTATTATAAACTTAATTTTATTAAAGTTATAAATATCCTCCTTTTATATATTATATTTTATAATTATATTTTAAATAAGGTTAAACTATTTTTAATATATGTTTAAATTTTTAAATAAAACTCTTTAATAATTAATTCTTTAATTAAAATATATCTTAAGCTTTAATTATTATTTAATAAAATTAAAAGCCTAATTCTTCTTAATATATCTCATATCATATTTATATAACAATATATTCGCCATTTCTTTAACATTTTAAACCTAAGGAGAAAATATTTATACATTTAGGTTAAAAATATATTTAACAATTACCTCCTCTTTTATTAAAATTAACTTTAAATAAGGATAAATAATATTATATTTAAATAATATATTATTTATTCTATTATATAAAATAAATTAAGGGATATTATAAATTCTTATAACATATATAATATTAAAATATAGGTTTTATTTTAAAGCTTAAATAATAAGATTTAATCTAATATCTTTAAATAATTTAAATATATTATAATTATAAATAAATATATAAGTAAATAAAGTAAATATTAAAAAAGTTAAAAAGTAATAAGTTAATTAAAATGGTAGGTTAATTATGGAATATATTATAGATAATTTTTTAAATTAATAAGAAAGTATTATAAAGAAATAATTATAAATAAATAGTAATAGCCGAATATAATGTTTAAAATAAGTATTACATGCCGAGCATAACCCAAATAAAAAAATATTATAGCTTAAATAATAATGTTCTTTATAATTAATATTAAGGAATTAATTTAATAATTAATAATTTTATTTTTAATATAAATAAATTATTTAACTATATTTTTAAGGTTAATTAATATCCTTAAAATTTAAGATATATTAGGTAAATTAACCTTTAATAAGAAAGTTTAAATTACTAATATTACATTAAGCTATAAAATAATATAATTTAAGTTTAATAAGATTAAATTAATATTTTTAAATTTAAATTAAATATTATCTTTTATAAAAATAATAAAAAATATCTTATAAAAGGTAATGAAAAAATCCTCCTTTATAATATATATTATAAACCGTTATATTAAAGCTTTAATTTTAATATTATATATATATTTTAAAATGAAAAAAACGCTTACATTACGAGATTAAAACTTATAGGATAAATGAGAAGGTATATAAAAAAATAATATTATTATTATAACAAAATTAATTAAGATTTAAAGAATAATAGCTCTTATAACTATTTAAAATAAATAAACATTTTAAACCTTTTATTTAAATCTTAATATATTTATTAAAATATTTTAACTATTTCATAATAATTTTATTTATTATTCATTTATTATTTAAGATTAAAATAACGTAATTAAGTAATAATCTATTATTATAATATTAAAATATAAGGTAATTTTTCCCTACTATAATAATTTATAAAGGAATAATTTAACTTTAAGAATTAATAGCTTATATAACTATAAATTATTCTTAATTACATTATTAACTTTACTTAAGCTTTAATTTCTTTTTAAAGCTTATAATAATTATTCTTATTAATATAATTATACTTATTATAAACTTAATCTTATTAAAGTTATAAATATTTTCCTTTTATATATTATATTTTATAATTATATCTTAAATAAGGTTAAACTATTTTTAATATATATTTAAATCTTTTAATAAAATTCTTTAATAATTAATTCTTTAATTAAAATGTATTTTAAACTTTAATTATTATTTAATAAAATTAAAAGCTTAATTTTTCTTAATATATCTTATGTTATATTTATATAATAATATATTTATTATTTCTTTAACGTTTTAAACTTAAGGAGAAAATATTTATATATTTAGGTTAAGGATATATTAAATAATCATTTCCTTTTCTATTAAAATTAGCTTTAAATAAGAATGGATAATATTATATTTAAATAATATACCATTTATCCTATTATATAAAATAAATAAAGGGATATTATAGATTTTAATAACGCATTTTAAATTAAATTTTTGATCTTATTTTAAAGCTTAAATGACAAAGTTTAATCTAATATCTTTAAATAATTTAAACATATTATAATTATAAATAAATATATAAGTAAATAAAGTAAATATTAGGAAAGTTAAAAAGTATTTAACTTAATTAAGTATTTAACTTAATTGTGAAATACGTTATATTTTTAAAATTGCTTTAATTAACTTTTTCAAAAAATATTAATCTTAATTAAATTAACAACTTTTTATTAAAATTATTCTCATTTCTTTTATAACTTTTATAAATAAACTATTATTAAAATACGTTATTGTTAAAATAATAATACTTTTTACTTAAATCTTTGAAAACTAATATTAAAGAATTAGCTTAATAATTAATAATTTTATTTTTAAGATTAATTAATATCTTTAAAATTTAAAATACATTAAATAAATTAACCTTTAATAAAAAGATTTAAATTATTAACGTTATATTATTATTATTATTATTTTATATCATATATTTATATATATATATATATAAGATTATATTATAATAAATATTTTTTATAAAAGATATATAACTTTATTACTTAATAAATCCTTAAATAAAAATAATACTTTATTAAAGAAAACTTATATTACTTTAGTATTTTTTCGTTTACATTATATAATTATATTATTCATTATTCTTTAACTTTAAAAGCTTACCCTGTTAATAAAAATAAATAAAAAAATAAAGAAAATAAAAATATTATTATATATAAAGGCCTTTTAACTTATATAATTTCTTTAAACTTATATAAGCCTTTACGATATTATTATAAGCTATTTTTATTTATTATTAATATATTTATAATTTATTAAAATAACTTTATTTATTTATTTGTTAACTTTTTCTTTAAAAGTAAAATTTTATTAAAGCTATTATTTTATTAATTAATATAATTATTTTAATGTTATATTAAAGGTTATTAAGCCTTTATTACTTATTTTTATATATAATATATATTTATTCTTATAAATTATTATAAATAATTTCGTTTTCTAATATTCTTTTTAATATTTCCTAGCCTTTCTAATATTATATTATTAATTTAATACCTTTAAATCATTATATTAAACAATTATTAAATTAAACCTTAATTTAAATGGTATATTTTTAATATTTTATATATGCCTTACTTTATATTATATTTATAATAAATAACGACTTATTTATAAATATTTATTAAAATTCTTATATAACTTTAATTATATTTCCTTTTAAAGTTATAATTATTATAATAATATTAAGAAAAAGTATAAAAATATAAATATTTTATTATTTTATTATTAATATTTTATTAACTTTTATTAATTATCTCATTCTTAATTTATTTTTAATATAAAAGATAATATAATAATTTTTATATAATATATACCTTAAATAAAACCTTTATTTAAGGAAATTCCTTTTATTAATAATAAAGCGTTAATTTATTATTTAAACAATTATTATTAATATTTTTATAATTTTTAAAATAAAGTTATAAAAATAATAAATCATTTATATTATAGCTTTAAAATAATAAAATTATAATATTAATATTCCTTTTACTTATATAAAATAAATAAGGTATTAAGTTTAAAATCTTATACTATATAACTTTAAAATTAATAAAAATATTTTTAAACCTTTATCCTTAAGATATATATTATAATATAAATATATTAATATTATTTTATAAATTCTTTATTAATAATATTTAAAATAAATAAGGTTAATATATATTTTAAAAGGTTTAAAAATATTAGTTACTTTTTAATAATAAAAAATATTAACATTAAAAGCTAATTAAATTTAAGTTTAAAACAAAGCTTTAATAAGCTATTATTAATAAAATAAAGATATAATAGGGAAATATATTCTTAATTAATTAACCTTTCCTTTTTAATAAAAAGCCTTAATCTTATATAATTATATTAAATTTTATTAAATATATTATTATTATTATTATTAACATTTTTAAGCTTTATATTTTTAATCTAATATGGTTTAACATTTATAATCATATATTTATTATCATTAATTTAATATTATTAAAATATTAACGTTTTATTTTCTTTCCACTTTATTTTTTACGTTATTTCCTTTAATATTATTGCTAATATTATATTATATATTAATAAAACTTTTCTCTTAAGAAATTATTAAGTAATAATTTATACTTTATTAAGATTAATTAATGTTCTTTTATAATCCTTTTTAATAAATAAAGCCTTTAAAGCTATTTATTAATGAAGTGTTTATTTTACTTTAATATATTAAAGGTAATTTATTATAATATAATATATAATTTTCTTTCTTTTATATTTATATTTAAGGATAGTTATTCTTTATATATTCTTATTAAATAAAATATTTTAAGCCTTATCTTTTTAATGTATATTTATATAAAGATTAATGCTTTATATTTTTATAATTCGTAATATTATTCCTTTATTTTAATGCTTTATAGGGTAGCTTTTATTATAATAATATTTCGCTTATCCCTTACTTATTTATATGTTATTTACCACTTTTATAATATAATATCCTTTAAGTTATTATTTACTTTAAGTTATTCCTTAAATTAAGCATTTTTAATTTTATTATTATGCTTTTATTAAGTTATTATTAGTTTATTATCTTTCCTTTAATAACCTTAAATCTTTGCTTTAATTTACCTTACTTATGTTATTATTTTATCACTTACCTTTTTAATTATTTTATTAAAACTAATAAATTTAACTTAACTTTTAAATTTTATTATCCTTATATTAAGGTATAAGTTAATAAATAAATATTTTATTTCATTTTTTAATTATATAATTAATATGGTTTTATATACTTTATTTACTTCTTATAAATACCTTAATTATATAAAGCTTAACTTTTTCATTATGCCTTTAACCTAAGTTTTTTAATTTATAATATATTATATTATTACCTTATATATTATAACGCTTTAAATAATCTTTATATATATTTCCTTTACCTTAAAGGTATTATAACCTTAGGTATTAATTATTAATGTAAATAATATATATTATTAACGTTTTATTTTTACTTTAAGAGCTTTTAAGTATTACTTTTATTATAATTTCTTATTTAATTAAACCTTTAAAAACTTAACACTTTTTAATAGCTTAATAATAATATCTCTTAAAATTATTATATTTTTTATTAAGGCATAAACCTTTATAAAATATATTAACTTATTCTTTTATAATGTAAAAGGTATTTTTGTAATAGAATATTTAAGATTTATAAGTTTTATAAGCTTTTTTAACTTTTTATAATTTTTAACGGGTTTTAATATTATTAAAAAGTTTATATTGTTTATAAATCTCATTATTAAAATGTTTTTTTATTTTAATTTTTTATATAATATAATAATATAAAGTATAAATAAAATAAGAAATAATAACAATCCTTATAATATTTTTATAATCGTTTACTAAGTTTTTGCTATTATATTATTAAATATTAATTTAATTTTCTTATCCGTTATAAAATTATTTATTTATTTAATTATTTAATATAAAAAGCCTTTTATAATAAATATATGTTTTATCCTTTATAATATAATATTGTTAAATATTTTAAATATATTTAATTATAAGAGTAATGTTATTATGTTATAATTCTATATAAAGAAAATTCTCTTTGTAATTATTTTTATTATTATCTTTATGAATTTATAAATCTTATTTCTTATTTATTCTTTAAGGAATAAGTGTTATGCTTTTATTACGATAATAATTTATTATATTATTACTTTCTTTATTATTTTACCTATAATACTTTTAAGCGTTATAAGCTTATATACATTTAAAAAAGTTTGTTTTTCTTTTATTTTTCTTAGCTTAGAAAGGATTATAATTAATATTTAATGGAATATTTTAAGGTAATTATTAAATATAAAGCTTTATATAGTTATAATAACTAATGTATAATATATTAACTTTTTATAAGCTCTTATAAATTTAATAACTAGGGTATTTTCTTTTAACATTTTTAAGCCTTAATTTACTTAATTATATCTTTAATTTATTTTTATTTTATTAACTTTAATATAATAAATGCCTTATTTATAAATTATTCTTTTATTAAATTAAATAATATATTTATAAGGTTTACTTATAAGTAAGGGAAAAATTGTTTTAATAATATATTATTTTTATTTTAATAATTTTTCGTCTAACTATTATTCTTTTATAAGTTTTTCCTTAAGGTTAAAAAATATTTATTCTAATTTTATTATTAATTTCTTAACTTAACCCATTATTTTAAAGATTATAACTTTTTATTATTATTTAATACTTTTATTATAACGCTTTAAAAATATTTTTTATTTTATATATTATTCCTTTAAAAGCTTTATTACTTTACTTTAAAGCTTTTTATAAATGGTTTATACATTAATTAACTTATACTTTCCTTTATTAAATCATATATTATCTTATATTTTTAATATTATTATGTTATTATTAAATTGTTTTATTATATAGCATTTTTACTATAATAATATTATTTTAATAACCTTTTATAATTTTATAATTTAATATTATATAACGTATTTCATAATTAAGTTAAATACTTAATTAAGTTAAATACTTTTTAACTTTCCTAATATTTATTTCATTTACTTATATATTTATTTATAACTATAATATATTTAAATTATTTAAAGATATTAGATTAAATCTTATTATTTAAGCTTTAAAATAAAATTAATAACTTAGCTTAAAACGTATTACTAAGATTTATAATATCCGTTTATTTATTTTATATAATAAGATAAATGGTATATTATTTAAATATAATATTATTTATCCTTATTTAAAGTTAATTTTAATAAAAGAGGAGGTAATTATTTAATATATTCTTAACTTAAATGTGTAAATATTTCCTTTTTGGATTTAAAATATTAAAGAAATGGCGAATATATTGTTATGCGAATGTAATACAAGATGCGTTAGGAAGAACTAAGCTTTTAACTTTATTAAATAATAATTAGAACTTAAGATACGTTTTAATTAAAGAATTAATTATTAAAAAGTTTTATTTAAAGATTTAAATATATATTAGAAGTGGTTTAGCCTTATTTAAGATATAATTATAAAGTATAACATATAAAAAAGATATTTATAATTTTAATAAAATTAAGTTTATAGTAAATATAATTATATTAATAGAAATAATTATTATAAGCTTTAAAAACAAATTAAAGCTTAAATAAAGTTAATAAAATAATTAGAAATAATTTATAATTATATAAGCTATTAAAGTTTAAAGTTAAGTTATTTTTTTATAAATTATTATAATAAAGAAAAATTACCTTATATTTTAATATTATAATAATAAATTTCCATTTCATTAAGTTATTTTAATCTTAAATAATAAATAAATAATAAATAAGATTATTATAAAATGGTTAAAATATTTTAATAAGTATATTAGGACTTAAATAAAGAATTTAAAACACTTATTTATCTTAAATGGCTATAAGAGTTATTATTCTTTAAATTTTAATTAATTTTATCGTAACAATAATATCATTTTTCTTTATATGCCTTCTTATTTATCCTATAAGCTTTAGTTTTTTAATATAGGCATTTTTTCTATCTTAAAATGTATATATAATATTAAAATCAAAGCTTTAATATAACAATTTATAATATATATTACAAAGAAAGATTTCTTTATTACCTTTTATAACGTATTTTTTATTACTTTTATAAAAGATAATATTTAATTTAGATTTAAAAATATTAATTTAATTTTATTAAACCTAAATTATATTATTTTATAACTTAATATAGCGCTAATAGTTTAAACTCCTTTATTAAAGGATAATTTATCTAATATATCTTAAATTTTAAAGATATTAATTAACCTTAAAGATATAATTAAATAATTTATTTATATTAAAAATAAAATTATTAATTATTAAGCTAACTCCTTAATATTAATTATAAAAGCCTTAAGTAAAATGTTAAAGGTTATTTATAAGTTAATATATTAAATAATAATTTTAATAAATTAAATATTTAAGTTAAAAGAGATAAATTACTTATTTAATAAGCGTTATAAAATAAAAAATAAATATTTATATAAAAGAGGATCTCTTATTTATAAGGAAGGTTAAATTCTATAAGAATAAAAAAGAGATATTAAAGCTATAAATATAATTAAAGATAAAGAAAATAATTATTATAAAAAGGCAAAAAAAGATATAAGGCATTATAAAATATGTAATAAAATAAGATATAATATAAGAATTTATAAAGAGGTTATAAAGATATTTAATAAAGAGGATTAATTTAATTTATAATTAATTTTAATATATTATAATTATGTTTTATTTAATTAAAGTTATAAGATTATAAAAAGTATTTAACTTAATTAAGTATTTAACTTAATTATAAAATACGTTATTATTATTTATATTTTCTAATATATTAATGTTATTAAATATAACTAATTTCTTATATTTGGTTATAACTAATCCCTTATTTAGCTTTTTCTATAAAACTTTACTTATTAATATTTTATATTTTAATAATATATTATTATTAAAGTAAACCTTTATCTTTTATGTTATATAATTTAAACCTTTTAATTTAATATTATTAATTTAAAGCTTTAAAGCTTTTTATTTATTTAAGCTAAATTTAAGGTTAAGTTCTTTTGGTTTTATTTCTATTTTATTAATATATTTCTTAACATTATTAATGTAAGTTATTATTATATTATTAATATTAATATTCCCTTAAGGTTTCTTTAAGTATAGTTATTTTTATTTTCTAAAGGGTAATATATATTAAAATTACTAATTATTATGTTTATATCCTTTTTTCTTCTTTATATAATTAATAATATTAGGTTTTTCTTAGTTTTCCTTAAGGGTTTAATATAAATTAATTATATTATTATCTTTTTATTATTAGTTTATAAGGTAATTATTATTTAGTTATACCTTACCTTATTTTATTAATAACTTTTATTAATTTTTCTATTTATGTATATTATTGCTTTGTTTATATTTCCTTAAATTATATAATAGTTACTTACCTTTAAATAATAAGGTTTTTTTATTTATAAAGTAAGGTTTTTAAATTATTATTAGTTTATTATTATATTAACTTTTTAACGCTTATAATATAATAGCCTTAATATTTATTATATTTTAATAAATTATTTTAATATTATTTATTAAATGCTTTTTAAGTTTTAAAGGTTAATAATATTTTATAATTTTATTATAAGAAATTTTGATTTTATTTAAGTCGGTTTTATAATTATAATTAAAAGGTTTATAAAGTAGTTTTAAATTAATAATAATTCGTTTATAATTTATATTTAGTTTTGAAATTTATATAATTTATTTCTTTTTAAGGTTTTTAGCTATATATTAAATAAACTTAAAGTTTTCTTTAATAAAATATTAGCAATATAACTTTATAAGGTTATTAATATTAATATTTTATGAAGAGTTTTATTATTTTAATAATGTTAAATTTTAATAGTACTTTATATTTTAAAAAGCCTTTTTAAAAAAGTAGTAAAAATATAGCAATAACTTTAATAATATAGCATTAACTTAATTAAGATTTATATTCTTTAAAAAAGTTAATTAAAACGATTTTAACAATATAAATTACATTTAAATATACCTTTTTTTATTAACGTTATTAAGTTATAAAAGTTAAAGGAGTTAATCGGCTTCTTAAAGTTATTATATAACACCTTTTCTCTTAACATTTATAACACTTATAATAACCATTGTAATTGTAATTACAATAAGTTTAATTTAATTAGTTTAATTTAATTAGCTAGCTATTTAATTTGTACGTACGTGGGATATAATAGTTAAGAAAAAGGAAGCTACGTAATAAAGGCTTTAGCTATTATACGCTTTATACTTAATTTAAACACTTAAATAAAGGTACATTAAAATGAAATTTATATTAATAAAATCGCCTTAATTAACCCTTTTAAAGAATTTAAAGGTTAATTAAATTAACGCTTTATTATTAAAGTTATTACTATATTTCTATTGCTTTTTTAAAAAGGCTTTTTAAAATATAAAGTATTATTAAAATTTAATATTATTAAAATAGCAAAACTCTTTATACAAAGTATAATATTATTTATTAAATATAATATTAAATATATTATATTCCTTAAATTATTAAAGTTTATATATATATATTTTATAAGCTTTTTTTTTATTTTTTAAATTACTAAGCATTTAACTTTTTAAGTTAAATATTTTCCTTTATAATTGTAATAATAAAGCGTGTCTTAATAATTATAATCTTTTTCTTTATATATTAAGCTAATATATTTATTATATTTAACTTATTCTTTATAATATTTTATTATATAGTTAAATTTATAATATTTAAAATATTACTTTACTTTAACTTTCCTTAAAAAGGGTTATATTAAAATATTTTTACCTTTTATATTAATTTATTATTATATAATTATTAAGCTATTAATAAATTATTAATTTATATATATAAAGTTATAAATTTAGCTTTAAGGATTATACAATATATAAATTTAATAATTTTAATTATTTATATCTTTTATTTTTATAATTCCTTTAAAAGCTTTATTAATAAAGTATAAATGTTTTATAACTTATTTACTTTAAAACCTTTTATAATTATTAAGAAAGAATAACTTATATTTATTACTTATATCTTAAATATTATTTTATTTAATTTTAATTTTCCTTATATTTAATAACTTTAAGATAAAACGTTAATATTATATTATTATTTTATAATTAGTTTATCGTAATAACCTTTTCCTTTTTAAATAATTTATTAATCGTTTATATTATTTTTTTAACATTTCTTTTAATTAAATTTTTTAAAGCTTAAGCCTTTTTAATTATTATTTCTTATAATTTTCTAATTAAAATAATTAATATAAACATTTAATAATTAAGGGTTTTAGTAATTATATATGCTTATATTTTCGTTAAGTTATTATTAATATATAGTAAGTTTATTAATATAATATTAATAATTTTAATTTTTATTATTTAAAGTATATTTAATTTTATTATTATAATAGTTTCCTTTATTTTATTAATATTTACTATTATAACTTATTAATGTTTTTTTATTAATTTATTATTAATAAATCGTTTAATTATTTTAATTATTTCTTTTTATATTTTCTTTATTTTATTTTTTATATTTTCCTTTATTATTTTTATTAATTTATTAAAAAATGCTTTAATTATATTAACTTTACTTTAATTATACTGTTACTTTCGTTTATTTTTATTTTTATTTTTATTACTATTATTTTTAATAACACGTTATTAGTTTATATACGCTTCGTTGGAAATGCGTACGTTTTTTATCGGCACTTCCTTAACAATGCTTTACGCTAGTATTATAACAGCGATGCGAGCGCGAACCGCTCTTATATTAGTTGTAATTCAATGAGATTAATAAATTGTTGTTTTTTTTACTAAGTTTTAAGCTTAGTATTTAATAAGAAGTTTAATTTTCCGTTAAATTAAATATTTAAAAAGTATCGCTTAATATAATATTAGTAATTTAAATTTTCTTATTAAAGGTTAATTTATTTAATATTTTTAAAATTAATTTTAAAAATAACGTATTTTATAATTAATTAAAACACTTAATTAAATAAAATATTTTTTATAACCTTACAACTTTAATTAAGTAAAACATAATTACAACGCATTAAAATTAATTACAAATTAAATTAATTTTTTTTATTAAACGTTTTTATAACTTTTTAATAAGTTTTTACATTATGTTTTATCTTATTATATATTTCATAACGCTTTATAACTCCCTTTATCCTTTTATAATAACTATTTTTTTTACCTTTAATTATATTTATAGCCTTAATATTTCCTCTTTACTCTTATAAAACTTAACCTTCCTTATAAATAAAAAATCTTCCTTTATATAAGCATTTATTTTTTATCCTATAACGTTTATTAAATAAATAATTTATCTTTTTTAACTTAATAATTTAATCCTTAAAAAGCGCTATCTTATATATTATTTTATAATTAAACTTTAAGATTTTATTTAAAACTTTTACAATTAATATTAAAAAATTAATATAATAATTAATGATTTTATTTTTAACGTAAATAAATTACTTAATTATATCTTTAAGATTAATTAATATCTTTAAAATTTAAGATATATTAAACAAATTAACCTTTAATAAAAAAGTTTAAACTATTAATATTATATTAAGCTATAAAATAATATAATTTAAATTTAATAAAATTAAACTAATGCTTTTAAAGCTAAATCGAATATTATTTTTTATAAAAATAATAAAAAACATATTATAAAAGGTAATAAAGAAATCCTTTTTTATAATATAAGTTATAAATTATTATATTAAAGCTTTAATTTTAACACTATATATGCGTTTTAGGATAGAAAAAATGCTTATATTAAAAGGCTAAAACTTATAAAACGAATAAGTAAACATATAAAAAGGAATAATATTATTATTATAATAAAATTTATTAAAATTTAAGGAATAATAGCTTTTATAACTATTTAAAATAAATAAACATTTTAAACCTTTTATTTAAGTTTTAATATATTTATTAAAATATTTTAATTATTTTATAATAATTTTATTTATTATTTATTTATTATTTAAGATTAAAATAACTTAATTAAGTAAAAATTTACTATCGTAATATTAAAACGTAAAATAATTTTTCCCCGCTATAATAATTTATAAAGGAATAACTTAACCTTAAAAATTAATAACTTATATAATTATAAATTATTTTTAATTACTTTATTAAATTTATTTAAACCTTAATTTCTTTTTAAAACTTATAATAATTATTTTTATTAAGAAATACTATTTTAATAATATTGCATTTTAATAATGCTTTACTTTACATAAAGCCTTTTCCTTAATTAGCTATACTAATTACGTTGTCACAAAACTTATTATTATTATATTAGCCTTTTCTTAATAAATTAATTAATTTATTAATTTTCTTTGTATTATAATTATATTATTAGTAATTAGTAATTAATTTAAGTTAGCTTATTTAAGTTATTATTATTTATTAAGTTAATAGCGAATTTATTTTTAAGGATATTATTAATATTAAAATATTTTTTTTTCGTTAAAGGGATTAGCCTTTTCTTAAGCCTTTTAACTAATAATTATTAAGGCTTTTTAATGCTTTAATATTTTTTTAATAATATCGTAAGTAAATTAAGTGCTTGCTATACCTTTATAATAACCTTTCTAATTTTATTTATTATGTAAACTTTTTCCTTAACCTTAAAACCTTTAGGTTTTTATATTATTTTTATTAATTATATTCGTAATATTAGTACCCTTATTTTTAATTTAGCTAAAGCCTTGTGGATGTTTTTATAAACTTTTTTAAGCTTATTTAAGTGTTAATCTTTAATTAATTTGCTTTTATTATAAAGGCTTTTATTAAATAAATTTATTAAGTGGCTTTAAGTTATGTTAGCGCCTTTTTATTATAAATAATTCGTTAAGTATAATAGGCTTATTTTTAAAACAACTATGTTAATCTTAAATTATTAAAGGCTTTTTAATAGTTAAATTAAGTTTATCCTTAATTAAGCTACGCTTAAAATACCATTGTAAATAAAGGTTTACCTTAGTTAATGGCTTAATCTTTGGCTTTATTTTCGTAAGCAATAAGTTTTTAAATATTTTGTATTAATAAGGGAAACTTTATTGTAAATAAAGCTTATAAAAGTAATGTGAAGGGTTTATATAAAATAAGTGTACTTTAATAAGTATATATTAAAGAATAGTTTAGTATATATTATTAAGCTTTTTAATAATTATAACGGAGTAAGTAATAAAAACGTTTTTAAATTATTAATAATTAACTTAATTTATATATTATTTAAAGTTATTATAAGCTATTTCTTAAACGTATATAATTTCCATATTATTAACCATTTCCTTAAAAGCTTTATTAATTTATAATAAATTAAAGTAGCCGTTAATAATATAAAACTTAAGCTTTTTATTATTTAATTTTATAAGAAATATTATACGCATATTAAAGTTAAAATATTCTTATACGTAATAGTTAACTTATTTAAATTAATACGGTAAATAATATTCCTATAAATATTAAATATAAGTTAATTACTTAATAATAAATTTATTAATTAATTATTATTAAATATTATTAAAGTTATCTTCACTTTATGAATACATTATATACTTTTAATATAAGAATATACCCTTATAAGTGTGTAAGATTTTATTAGGGAAAGGATTAATTAATAATAGCTTATTATAATGGCTAAGGCTATTTAAGCTTTAAAGCTTGCGGTGGAAATTAAGATCTAAATAATTTAAAGGTATAATAGTTATTTACTTTTAAGCTTTAGCTTTTTATTTAATTATAACATTAATAATTAAGCTATTATAAAATCATTTATAACTAAATTAAAAAATTATATTCTTATTAATATAAAATATATAAATAAACCTTTGTATAAGGGAAAATTATTATAAAGCTATTAATTTAAGTTAGTTATTATAATTAAAAATAAATATATTAAATAATAAAGTTAATATTTAAGCTTTAATTTAATTAATAACCTTAAAAAACTATTTAAACTATTCTTAAGTTTTATAAAGCATTAAATTAAATCTTATATTAAAGATTAATCCTATAAATAAACGTTTTATAACGTTAAATAAAAATATGTAATATTTATTTATTTTATATATATTATTATAACTTATAATGTATAAATAATACTTTTATATTTTCTTATAATAAGAATAAATTTAAAATAAAGCTTTAACTTAATTATAATTATTAATTACCCACTTTACAATATACTTATAACTCTTTTCTCAAAGGTATTAAATAAAAGCTTAAGTATATATAAACCCTTAATGTTTACGTTTATAAAATTAAAAATAAGCGTTATAAATATCTTTAAATTAAATCATAATACTTAAGTTATTAACGTGTAAAGCGTTAAATATTTACATCGGAGCCGTAAATATAAAATATAAAAAAAACTTAATTTAATTAATAACGCTTTAATCTTAAACGGCTTAATAACATACGTAAACTAAGGGATTAAGGAAACGTTTATAATTATAAACAAAAGATAAACCTATTTCTTAATCTTTATTAAGTCGAAAAATCCATTATCCATTATTTTCCTTTAAGGTTATAATATTACCTTTTTAAAAATAATCTAATTTTTATAAGAACATTATATAACTTTTAATTAAAAAAGGTTTAATTTAACAACCTTAATTATAAATAATCTCATAACGAGTTAATACGCTATTAACTTTATTTAAGCTAATAGCTTTAAAAATACCAAAGCTATACAAATAAAAAAATTATAAAAAAGATTTATACACCTTTTCCCATAAGTTTACAAAAGGCCTTCTTATAAAACCTCCTTTAAAGGAATTTTATATATCCATTAAATAATATACAAAAAGTAAGAAATAAAAGTAAAATAACTTTATACAATTATATTTAAAACAAATATATTTATTAGCCGAAAAAAATAATAACAACGATAATAGCTATTAACCAAAGGAAAGTATTATACAATTACAAAAAGAAAAGATTATTACAAAGAAAAAAAAAGCTCATTACAAAAGAATTAAAGCTAAAATTTTATAATAACGCAATTAATATAACCAATTAAGGAAAAAGCTCTATATAAAGTAAAGCACTATTAAAATGCAATACTATTAAAATAATATTTCTCTTTTTATTAATATAATTATATTTATTATAAACTTAATCTTATTAAAGTTATAAATATTTTTCTTTTATATATTATATTTCGTAATTATATTTTAAATAAAGTTAAATTATTTTTAATATATATTTAAATTTTTAAATAAAATTCTTTAATAATTAATTCTTTAATTAAAACGTATTTTAAGCTTTAATTATTATTTAATAAAGTTAAAAGTTTAATTTTTCTTAACGCATCCCACATTACGTTCGCATAATAATATATTTGCCATTTCTTTAACGTTTTAAACTTAAAAAGAAAATGCTTGCATATTTAAGTTAAGAATATATTTAATAATTACCTCTTTTTCCGCTAAAGTTAACCTTTATTAAGGAGGTATAATATTAGCTTTAAATTATATACCATTTATCCTATTACATATAATAAATAAAGGAATATTGTAAATTTTAATAGTACATTTTAAGCTAAGTTTTTAATCTTATTTTAAAGCTTAAATAATAAGATTTAATTTAATATCTTTAAATAATTCAAACATATTATAATTATAAATAAATATATAAGTAAATAAAGTAAATATTAGGAAAATTAAAAAGTATTTCATTTAATTAAGTGTTTTAATTAATTATAAAATACGTTATAATTTTATAATTTATTTAATAAACGTAATTTATAATTAACTTATTATTTTAATTAATTTATTACTTTTTAACTTTTTTAACATTTATTTTATTTACTTATAACGCAATTTATAATTAACCCGTTATTTTAATTAACCCGTTACCTTTTTACTACCTTATAACTTTAATTAATAAAAAAATAACTATAACGTATTTAAATTAATTAGAAATTAAATTAATCCTTTTTATTAAATATTTTTATAACTTTTTAATAGGTTTTACCATTATATTTTATTTTATTATATATTTTATAATGTTTTATATTTTCCTTTACCCTTTTATAATAATTATTATTTTTACCTTTAATTATATTTATAACCTTAACATTTCCTTTTTATTTTTATAAAATTTAACCTTTTTTATAAGTAAAAGATTTTCCTTTATATAAGCATTTATTTTTTATTTTATAACGTTTATTAAGCAAGTAATTTGTTTTTTAATTTAAATATTTAATTTATTAAAATTATTATTTAATATATAAACTTATAAATAACCTTTAATATTTTACCTAAGGCTTTTATAATTACTATTAGAAATTAGTTTAATAATTAATAGTTTTATGTTTAATATAAATAAATTACGAAATTATATCTTTAAAATTAATTAATGTCTTTAAAATTTAAAATATATTAAGTAAATTAATCTTTAACGAAAGAGATTTAATTATTAACGCTATATTAAGTTATGAAATAATATAATTTAGGTTTAATAAGATTAAATTAATATCTTTAAAGTTAAATTAAATATTATCTTTTATAAAAGTAATAAAAATATATTGTAAAAGGTAATAAAGAAATTTTTTTATAATATATATTATAAATTATTATATTAAACCTTTAATTTTAATATTATATATATGTTTTAAAATGGAAAAAATGTTTATATTAAAAGGTTAAAACTTATGGAACAAATAGGAAGGAATATAAAAAGAAATGATATTATTATTATAATAAAATTAATTAGAATTTAAAGAATAATAACTCTTATAGCTATTTAAAATAAGTAAATGTTTTAAACCTTTTATTTAAATTTTAATATATTTATTAAAATATTTTAATTATTTTATAGTAATTTTATTTATTATTTATTTACTATTAAAATTAAAATAACTTAATTAAGTGAAAATTTATTATTGTAATATTAAAATATAAAATAGTTTTTTTCATTATAATAATTTATAAAGGAATAGTTTAATTTTCAAAGTTAATAACTTATATAATTATAAATTATTTTTAATTATTTTATTAAGTTTACTTAATTTAATTTGTTTTAAAGTTTATAATAATTATTCCTATTATTATATTTATATTTATTATAAACTTAATTTTATTAAACTTAGAAATATTTTTCTTTTATACATTATATTTTATAATTATATTTTAAATAAGGTTAAATTATTTCTAATATATATTTAAATCTTTAAATAAAACTTTTCAATAATTAATTCTTTAATTAAAATATATCTTAAGCTTTAATTATTATTTAATAAAGTTAAAAGCAGAATTCTTTTTAACATATTTTATATTATATTTGTATAATAATATATTCGCTATTTTTTTAACATTTTAAATTTAAGGAAGGAAATACTTACGTATTTTATTAAGCGGCACTATGTTAATTAAGCTGTGATTACTTAATAATACTATAAGTTATTATTAATAAAATAGCTTTTTTTATAACTTAAATAAATCTTAAAATCTATAATAATTTTTATTATATTAATACGCCTTATATTTAATAACTTTATTACTTACCCGTTACTTATAGTAATTTATATAATACTTATATTAATTTTAAAAAGTAATATAAATATTCTCTTATATATTTAAAAAGCTTAACTTATATTTGTATTTATAACATTATATGCTTATTTAAAGCTTAAGTTTTATAAATTTTAAAGCTTTTATAATATTTTTATTCTTTATATAAAAAAGTAGGAAATAATTTATTTATATTTAAAGTTTACACTAAAATGGTTTTCCTTTTTATAAACTTATTTATAAGATAAGCATTTACTTATACTTAAATAAAAAATTAGCTTAAATATATATTCCTTTTAAGAAAATAATTTAAATAAATACCTTTTTTAAGCGTTTTTAACGTTAAAGCTTTAATTTCTAATGTATTTACTATTGTATTTTTATTAAGCAACTTCTAATGTTTTTATTAAACTTTTGTTATACCTTATATATATAAATGTTATTTAAAAGGAAAAAAAATCTTTAAGTTAACATTTTTTATAAATAAATAATATTGCTTTAAATATATTTAAAAATTATTATAAATAATTATTATAAAGATTTAAGCATATATAAATATATTATTTAAAACTTAATAATGTTCCATTATTATTTAAAGAAAAAAGATTAAAAATTCTTTAAACCCGTTACTTTAATATTAAATAAATTAAATAATTAACTTATTAAACTTTTAAAAAGTAATAAATTAAACTTTAAAAATTTTAAACTTAATTTAATTAACTTTAAAGCTAATAATAATAATAATTTAATTTATTATATAATTTTTACTTAGTGAATAACACCAATAAAATCTTTTATAATAAAGTTAATATTAATAATATTTACCTTTAAACAAACTTAAAGAAAACTTTTTAATAAAATAGTTAATAATAATTTTATAATTATAAGTAATTATTACTTACGTAATAATTTAAAAATTAAGGTTATTAAAGCGGTGTAAAACGTGGTAAATAAATAAAACTTACTTATTATAAAAATTATGCACACTTTGTATAATTAATTCGTTACGTAGTAATTCACATAATATATATATATAAGCTTTTAATAATTAATAATTTTATTATTAAATTACCTTTATTTTTACCTTTACCTTTAACTTTATTATTACCTTAGTTAAAGCTTATTATATATATGTAAAAGTTTAATAATAAGTTTTTAAATAAAAAACTTAACTTAATATATTTTATAATTAACCTACTATTTTAATTAACCTATTACTTTTTAACTTTTTTAATATTTACTTTATTTCCTTATATATTATTTCATATTTATAATATATTTAAATTATTTAAAAATATTAAATTAAACCTTATTATTTAAGCTTTAAAATAAAACTTATATATTAATATTATATATATTATAAAAATTTATAATATTCCTTAATTTACTTTATATAATAAAATAAATAATATATAACTTAAAGTTAATATTATATTTCCTTATTAAAAGCTAATTTTAATAAAAAAGAAAGTAATTATTAAATATATTTTTAACTTAAATATGTAAGTATTTCCTCCTTAAGTTTAAAACGTTAAAGAAATGGCAAATATATTATTATATAACGTATTCCATAATAAATTCGAATACTTAATTAAATGGAATATTCTTTATAACCTTATAACTTTAATTAAGTAAAATATAATGATAACGTATTAAAATTAATTATAAATTAAATTAATCCTTTTTATTAAATATTTTTATAATCTCTTAATAAGTTTTTACATTATATTTTATTTTATTATATATTTTATAATGCCTTATAATTTCTTTTGTTCTTTTATAATAACTATTTTTTTATCTTTAATTATATTTATAGCCTTAATATTTCCTTTTTACTCTTATAAAATTTAACCTTTCTTATAAGTAAAAGATTTTCCTTTATATAAGCGTTTATTTTTTATTTTATAATATTTATTAAGTAAGTGATTTATCTTTTTTAGCTTAATAATTTAATCTTTAAGAAGTATTATCTTATATATTATTTTATAATTAAATTTTAAGATTTTATTTAAAGCTTTTATAATTAATATTAAGGAATTAATATAATAATTAATGATTTTATTTTTAACATAAATAAATTACTTAATTATATCTTTAAGGTTAGTTAACGTTTTTAAAATCTAAGATATATTAGGTAAATTAATCTTTAATAAGAGAATTTAAATTATTAATATCGCATTAAGTTATGAAATAATATAATTTAAGTTTAATAAGATTAAATTAATACCTTTAAAGTTAAATTAAATATTATTTTCTATAAAAGTAATAAAAAATATATTATAAAAAAGAATAAAGAAATCTTCTTTTATAATATAAGTTATAAATTATTATATTAAAGCTTTAATTTTAATATTATATACATATTTTAAAATAAAAAAATATTTATATTAAAAAGTTAAAGCTTATAAAACAAATAAGGAAATATATAAAGAGAAATAATATCATTATTATAATAAAATTTATTAAAATTTAAAAAATAATGGCTTTTATAATTATTTAAAATAAATAAACATTTTAAACCTTTTATTTAAATCTTAATATATTTATTAAAATATTTTAACTATTTTATAATAATTTTATTTATTATTCATTTATTATTTAAAATTAAAATAACTTAATTAAGTAAAAATTTATTATTATAATATTAAAATATAAGATAATTTTTCTTCATTATAATAATTTATAAAGAAATGATTTAATCTTAAGAATTAATGGCTTATATAATTATAAATTATTCCTAATTATTTTATTAAATTTATTTAAATTTTAATTTTTTTAAAAGCTTATGATAATTATTTTTATTAATATAATTATACCTATTATAAATTTAATCTTATTAAAATTATAAATATTCTTCTTTTATATATTATATTTTATAATTATATTTTAAATAAGGTTAAACCATTTTTAATATATATTTAAATCTTTAAATAAAATTCTTTAAAATAATTAATTCTTTAATTAAAATATATTTTAAACTTTAATTATTATTTAATAAAATTAAAAGCTTAATCTTTCTTAATATATTCTATATTACGTTTAATATATTTGATAATTAATTGGAATATTTAATTAAATGGAATACTTTTTAACTTTCTTAATACTTACTTCATTTACTTATATATTTATTCATAATTATAACATATTTAAATTATTTAAAGATATTAGATTAAACCTTATTATTTAAGCTTTAAAATAAAATTAAAAACTTAACTTAAAATATATTATTAAAATTTATAATATCCTTTTATTTATCTTATATAATAAAGTAAATAGTATATAATTTAAACATAATATTATTTATTTTTATTTAAAGTTAACTTTAATAAAAGAGGAAATAATTATTTAATATATTATTAACTTAAATGCGTAAATATTTCATTCTTAAATTTAAAACGTTAAAAGTAATGAATATATTATTATATAAATATAATATAGGATATATTAGGATAAATTAAGCTTTTAATTTTATTAAATAATAATTAAAGCTTAAAATGCGTTTTAATTAAAGAATTAATTATTAAAAAATCCTATTTAAAGATTGAAATATATATTAGAAATAATTTATCCTTATTTAAGATATAATTATAAAGTATAATATATAAGAAAAGAATATATAAATTTATAACTTTAATAAAACTAAATTTATAATAAATATAATTATATTAATAGAAATAATTATTATAAGCTTTAAAAAGATTAAAGCTAAGGTAAAATTAATAAAATAATTAATAATAATTTATAATTATATAAGCTATTAATTCTTAAAGTTAAACCATTCTTTTATAAATTATTATAATAGGGAAAAATTACCTTATATTTTAATATTATAATAGTAAATTTTTATTTAATTATTTTAAATTTAAATAATAAATAAATAATAAATAAATAAAATTATTATAAAATGGCTAAAATATTTTAATAAATATACCAAACCTTAAATAAAAGATTTAAAATATTTATTTATTCTAAATAATTATAAGAGTTATTATTCTTTAAATTTTAATTAATTTTACCGCAATAATAATATTATTCCTTTTTATATGCTTTCTCATTTGTCTTATAAGCTTTAACCTTTTAATATGAGCGTTGTTATCCGGGCTATGTTATTTTTTTATCCGGGCTATGCCCCTTGTACCTAAGTATCTCCTTTAGAATCTGACCAATCAGAAGCGCGTATTTCTGCCCCTCCATACTCCCTCCATCACCAACTTCTCTACCTACATGAAAACACTGATAACTTTTGACTTAGACGTCGCAGAGGAATGGAATTTGGATCAATTTAAAGCTCGAATTGAGGGCTACATTTATGCATTACTCTCATTGAAATGCAGGCCATAAGGATAGAATTATTCAAGCTGGAACGTGGGCCCGAGGGAGGTCAAAGAGGATGAGGGGTATCACGTGTCGCTGCCTTTGAATCTATCAAAATTCAAGGTCTAATATATTGGTCGATAATGGGCGCATTTCAATGTAACCTATGTCTAAATGTAGCCCTCAATTCAAGCTTTAAATTGATCTAAATTGCATTCCTCTGCGACGTCTAAGTCAAAGGTTATTGCGGTTGAAATTTGTGTAGAGAGGTTGGTGATGGAGGGAGTATGGAGGGGTAAAAGTACGCGCTTCTGATTGGTCGGATTCCGAAAGCGATGTGGGGCATAGCCCGGATAGCAAAATAACATAGCCCGAATAACAACGCTCTTTAATATAAGCGTTTTTTTCGTTTTAAAATATATATATAATATTAAAATTAAAGCTTTAATATAATAATTTATAATATATATTATAAAGGAAAACTTTTTTCATTACTTTTTATAATATATTTTTTATTATTTTTATAAAAAATAATATTTTTATAATTAAAAATATAATTTTATAATAAAATTATTAATTATTAAATTAATTTCCTAATATTAATTATAAAAGTCCTAAGTAAAATATTAAAAGTTACTTATACGTTAATATGTTAAACAATGATTTTAATAAATTAAATATTTAAATTAAAAGAGATAAATTACTTATTTAAGAAACGTTATAAAATAAAAAATAAATATTTATATAAAAGAAAATCTTTTACTTATAAAGAAAGTTAAGTTTTATAGGAGTAAAGAGAAAATGTTAACGTTATAAATATAATTAAAAATAAAAAAGATAATTATTATAAAAGGGTAAAGGAAAATATAAGGCATTATAAAGTATATAACAAACTAAAATATAATATAAAAACTTATTAAAAGGTTATAAAAACATTTTATAAAAAGGATTAATTTAATTTTTAATTAATTTAAATGCGTTATAATTATTTTTTTATTAATTAAAGTTATAAGGTAATAAAAAAGTAATAGGTTAATTTAAATAGGGGTTAATTATAAATTATGTTATATTTAAAGTTAAAATTTAAATTTTATTTTAAAGCTTAAATAATAAGGTTTAAATTAATCTTTTTAAATAATTTAAATAATTTATAATTATAAATAAATATATAAGTAAATAAAGTAAATATTAAAAATATAAAAAGTAATTAAATTAATTAAATAATTAAATTAATTATAAATTACGTTATATATTTTTTATTATAACTTTTATTATTACAAATTATAAAGTAATTAATAAAGCTATATAAAAATATAGCGAAATAAACTAAATAACTAATAAAACTATTATTAACAAAAAGTTCATTATACAAATTAACAAAAAGATAAAAATACTAATACATTAAAAGACAAAACTTTATTTTATTCATATACATTAAAAAATAAAACAAATTAAAAGGAATTACTATTATATTTATACCTTAAGGGTATGTAATAAATTATAACATTTTAAATTTTACTAATTAAATTCATTTACTCTTAACTATTTAAAAATAAATAAATAAGTGATATTATATTAATAATAAAGGATTATTTAATTAAAAATTAATTAAATAAATATAATAATTAAATAATTAATTTTATAAAGATATTTTTATAAGGTAAGTAATTGTTTTTATAGGATAAATTATTTTTAATATTTTTCTTTTAATTAAAAATTAAAACTATTAATTTATTTAATTAACTTTAAGCTTCCTTAATTTTTAATAACTTATTTATTTATTATAATTATATTATTATTTTTTAATAATAATAAAGTTAAATATAAATAAAAGCAACACTAAACGTGCGGTATAATTCTCCTTTTTTTTACTATACGATATACGAGGTTACTCACCGCTTTTAAAGCTTCGTAACTTTAATTAATTACTATATAATAAAACCTTTATTAAATTTAATACAATTAAAATTTATAAATAAATATTTTAAATATGCACAAAATAAACTAAGTTACATCCCTTTACGATATTTATAACCAAAGTTATTTAAGATTTAAATAAGGAAATGCTTACGTAACATCCCTTTTAATAGCCATGGCTCTTAAGGCTTTTTATAAGGCCTTTTTTAATGATTTTAAGCCCTATTAAAAATATTATATAAGATTTCCTATAAACCTCTTAAGTTTAACCTTTTATAACGTAAGCTATAAAGCTTATATAAAGATATAACCGGGCTTATTTTATACGTATTTAAGATATTTATTTAATAACTTAAATTACATCTTTATAAGCTTTAAACTAATAAAGTTATTTAACTTTAAATAAATAACCCCGCCTTTTAATTCTGCTTATCGCACAGCAAAAAAAAGGAGAACTATACCGTACATTTAGTGTTGCTCATAAATAATAATATAAAGCATTTTTTAAAATACTTTAACTTTTTAATATTATTATTAAGCTATATAATAATTTTAAATAAGTTTTTAAAAATAATTAAATTAATTTATTTTCTTATTTATTATAATTAAATAATAATTTAAAATAACTTTTAAATTAATTCTTTTATAATTAAATAATTAATATTATTATTAATCTTTTTATTAACTTCCTTATATATTTTTATTTTTTTAATATATATTTATATAAAGATTAATACTTTATATTTTTATAATTTATAATATTATTCTTTTATTATAATAATATTTTATTTATATCTTATTTATTTATATACCATTTATTATTTTTATATTATAATATTTTTTAAATTATTATTAACTTTAAATTATTCTTTAAACTAAGCCTTTTTAATATTATTATTATATTTTTAATAAGTTATTATTAATTTATTATTTCTTTATTAATAATTTTAAGCTTTTATTTTAATTTATTTTATTATTTTATTTCTTACTTCCTTAATAACTTTATTAAAATTAATAAACTTAATATAACCTTTAAATTTTATTACCTTTATATTAAAATATAAATTAATTAATCAATATTTTATTTCATTTTTTAACTATATAATTAAAGTAACTTTATATATTTTATTTATTTTTTATAAATATTTTAATTATATAAAGCTTAATTTCTTTATTAAGCTTTAAGCTTTAAATCCTTAACTTATAATATATTATATTATTATATATTATAATACTTTAAATAATTTTCATATATATTTCTTTTACTTTAAAAGCGTTATATCCTAAAGTATTAACCATTAATTTAAATAATATATATTATTAATATTTTATTTTTACTTTAATAATTTTTAAATATTATTTTTATTTTAATTTCTTATTTAACTAAATCCTTAAAAATTTAATACTTTTTAATAATTTAATAATAATATTCTTTAAAATTATTATATCCTTTATTAAAATATAAGCTTTTATAAAATATATTAACTTACTCTTTTATAATATAAAGGTTATTTTATAATAGATTATTTAAAATTTATAAATTTTATAATATAATATTATAATTTTATATAAAAAAATTCTTTTTATAATTATTTTTATTATTATTTTTATAAATTTATAAACTTTATTTTTTATTTATCCTTTAAAAAATAAATATTATATCTTTATTATAATAATAATTTACATTATTATTACCTTTTTTATTATTTTATTTATAATACTTAAAAATATAATAAGCTTATATATATTTAAGAAAATTTATTTTTCTTTATCTTTTTTAATTTTTAAAAAATTATAATTAATATATAATATATTAACTTTTTATAAGCTTTTATATATTTAGTAAATAAAATATTTTCCCTTAATATTTTTTAAGCTTTATTTTTTTAATTATATCTTTAATTTATGCTTATTTTATTAATTTTAATATTATAAATATTTTATTTATAAATATTAAAATATATTAATTCATTTAATAATAAATATTTATCTTTATAAAGATAAGCTTAAAATAATTATTATAATAAATAATATATTAGTTAAATGTAAAAATATTTTTATAATTTTTTAAAAGCTTTTAATTTTTCTTTAATAAAAGTAAATTTAACTTTAATTATATATATTTATTTAATTTATTTAATGATTTTCATAAGTAATTTTTTAATACTTTTTAATTTAATTAATAAGGTTATTTTACATGCTTATAAAGATATAATTTTAATTTTATATTAAGTTATTTCTTTTCTTAATTATTTAAATATATTTAAATAAATTTTTAAAGCGTTTAAAATATTAAAAAAGCTTAATTTCTTAAAGACTTTAATTTAATTATTTGTTTTTAAAATCCTTTTATTATAAGGTAAATTATAAAAGATTTATAAGGGCTAATATAAATATAAGCTTTATTTAAAATCTTAAACATTTATTTTAAATAATTTAAATATTCTTTAATAATTTTATTAAAAATAATAATATTATTAATATAAGCTTTAATAAAATCTAAGCTTTTAAATAATTTATTTATAAATTATTATATAAACGTTAAAAAATTTTTAAAACTTATTAACATTATATAAAATTATTTTAACCTTTTATAATTAATAATAATTATATAATTATTATATTCCTTTTTAATAAATAATTAAAAAAAAAAGTTAAAAATATTTATAAAAATAAAATAATAATATTTTATTATATCTCCTAT
>JAMAKT010000140.1:0-51821 GCA_023628415.1 Hypoxylon sp. PDH2405 | reverse complement strand
CTTTATCTATATAATTTACATTTAAATAATATTAATATATAAATATAACTTTAAATTTAAACTTTAAACTAACTTAAATTATATATTTTTATAACATTTAAATTAAAAATTATTTTAATTTAATTATAAGGAAAAAATAAAGAAATAATTTAATTAATAATACTTTAAAATAATTATTATTATATAAATAATTTTTAATAAGAAAATAATTTTTTACCTTTATACCTTATTATATAAATTAAATAAAGTAATACATATATTATAAAAATTATTATTTTAATAATAATTATTTTCCTAATAATAATCATTATATGGTTCAAAAAAGATTAGCTGAAATAGTATTTTCCCGCTACGGTATGCTAGGTGACGTATCTATAAGCCCTTAAATACCTAAGGTAACGATAGGTGTGTGCACTAGGTGGGAAGCAAGGCGTTTCGCCAAGACAGCGCGCAGTCCAAATAAAGATTGCCAAAGCCGCAAGCGCCAAGCTTTTTCTACCCCCAACCTGTTTGTACGTAGGACGCTACACTGGTGCTTCCCCTGGGCCTATCCTAGCTCGATGCGACCATGTCTCCTTGTCTCGCTGTAACGCCAGCGGCGGCGGGTAGCGCCCCAATGTCAAATGGTGTTCTTCTAAGAGCTTCTTATCGGTCTGCTTGTGCATCGCATATCGCCATGCGGTACGCTGATCGATGATCAACGGCTGGATGATCGTCGCATGAAGACGTGCCCCAGGATTTAAGGTTAGGCTACTTAGTAGGGAGTTTCTAAGCTGGGATGGGATGAACACGGCCCCGGATAGAGCCGAAGATGCTGAGCTTATTTGTTCTAATTATCGTCTCGTCTAAAGGATCGGCTTACGCTAACTAACGTGAGAATAAATGTTAATTCTGACTTTGCACTTACCTTACTGTACCGAATTTCTATGTTGCTATTGATAGCACAAAACCTCGAGGAGATCATCTGCTAGTATCCGTCAAGCCGCACCAAGTCTACCTACATACTAGGTTAGGTAGGTATCGAGTCAGTCCCATCTGGGATCTTCCAAGTGCCGGGCGGATATTGACATATGTATACCCACTCTCCCGAGGCTTGCAGCGAAGAAGCCTGCATACCACGTTTCTTCCATTATTGCGGTTGCGCATGCAATAAATGAATGCCGTTGCGTTGTCTTTGTCGATCATTACACGGCTTGTGTGTGGCCCCGAAAATAGGAGGTACTGTGTAAAGCTCACCCTTTCCAAGGTTTTCCCTGCGTTGCTATCTGTGGACGTGTTACCTGGTGCCTTGCTGGCGAGCTAAATGAAGACGGGCTAACGATCTGTGTGCTTTCAATATTTCGAGAACGACGTTGCGCAACGTATGCTTCTAGGTACTGATATGTATGTGTCGGTATTAATCTGCATCACTTTTTTTTTTCAGCGTCTGTTATCGGTAGTAGTTCTACCGCATGGTTAGACGAGCGCGGGGTTGTTCTCTCGGTGGGCGATAGCAACTACCTCAGTGTAAGGTGCACTACCATGGCTTAATCTATATGGGATGACAAGCCTTATGGGCGAATGAAGTCACGAGTTAACATATTCGAAGCTGGCCTATCCTAACAGAGGACCAGTAGTCTCCTTGCATGCCTATACGTTATAACCCCCTAACTAGCCGGACAGGAAACCCTTCTAAATGGTCTTCTATCGTGCCCCTAATGTCGTAAGACGTCCCATTTCACACGGTTAGGTAGTTACGTTACATGTTTGCCTACCTAACCTAGGTGCCTAAGCACTTAACCAGCCTCACACCACCCAAGCCGCTGAGCGCACACGAAAACGTTGGTTCGCAACACCGACTGGTAATACTTTACACATGGATACGTAGGATACACTTACACAACGCAACAACACACAGAACTCCGCCCAAGGAGAAAAAGGGGAAAGTAAGACCATGTCTCGCGGTAATACCTACCTACCTACCTACCTACCCACCTGCTAAGATAAGCGCGTGGACGACATGCAAAACGGTTACGGAAGCCCGAGCCGGGCAGGTATGAAACGACACTATCGATACTTCTCCGGGCCGCAACCGGGCATAACGCGATAGCTACGGCAGGACCCTAAGGTAAGTTACATGCGGTAGGTAAATCCGGTTTACATCCTAGGTTAGCCCCGTGCTTCGTTGGACTTTGGGGGGAAATTGAATGGACACTGGTGTGTTGGTAGCAAGTAATCCAACCCGGCCGTTGGTGTAATGTTGGTTTTGGAGTATGTGATAGGCAAGCTACCTAGATGAACGAATGTCTATCTATTCAAAACACGTTTCGACCAACGACCACGAGTAGGTAAATCCTGAGTGGCCGTAGCTTGTATCAGATCTCCTTGAACAAACTAGGAACAACATCTGTGAAATAGAAGCTATCTAGCAGACAGCTTCAAATAAAGTTCTAGTCATAACCCTACGTTAAGGTGACGTGATAGCACGTCTTTCGAATCAAGAAAATCTGATATCATCTCAATACTGCTGCAGCCCTTACTTTCTACGAGAAGAACGCCTGCTTCGATGCCGTAAAGCGGAACCAATGTACAAACAAGCCAAGCCAGGCCAAACTAAAACGTAGCATAACAACAAGAAAAAAAAGGATCAAAATGCTCTGCTTTTCTCATGCCCCTACTTGCTCTCCGCCACCTCCTTCTCTTTCTCTTTCTCCTTAGCTTCGTCTTTCGGCGCCTCGTCCGCATTGTCGCTCTTCTCCTTCTCCTTCAACTCTTCACTGTCTCTCTTAGCCGGCTCCTCCTTGCTTTCCGTCTTGACTGGCTCCGGCTTCTTCTCGGGCTTCTTCGACTTGATGATGCTGAGAAGATGATCCCCGGTATCACCGAAGCCGTCTATTTTGCCTAGTCGGCTGACGAGGTACTCGATATCTGATTCCATCCTGTTTTCCCTTCATTAGTTAATTGTTCGACAATGATCCTTTTTATACTATTACTTACCGCTTAACAGCCGTCTCAGTCTTCGACTCCAGTCCCTCTAGCGTCCTACCGAACTGGGTCTTATAGCTGTCAAACACGGGCGTCATAATCAGCCTCACCGTGCCCTCGGGTAAATGCTTCGTAAGAACCCTATGCAAGGTAACCGTCTCCTTGACCAGCGTCTCCATGTATAGATTCACGGTAGCCTCGGTCTCTGTATCCCAATCGAGTGCCTTCATGTTCTTAGCGTGGGTTGCGGCGCGTCCGCTCATGATCTCGACGAGCTTGTCGTAGATGCTGTTCTGGTGTTCTTGGAACAGACGCTTGACTTTGTCGAATTCGCCCATGAGCGCGGCCACGTTCGCATTATTAACGTTGGGGCCCGAGCCCGCGTGCCGGCGCACGAATTCGCGCACGTGCGGGATGAGCGTGGATATAAATGCTAAAGCTTGCGAGGCTAGTGCGAGATGCCTTGTTGTAATATTCTTGAGACCTGCGGAGCGAGTTGCGCCGGCGCCTAGGATGAGCTGCGTACACCGCGAATTAAAAAGTTGGAGGTAAGCGATTAGAGAGCTGGACACATCTGAAGCCATCGATGGAATCCCCGATATTAAGTGTAAGAAGTGAGACATCCCCTCTAAGCAGAGTATTGCCGAGTTGGGCAGTATAAACGTCTCTCCATCTATAACTGCACTCCGTGTCTTCTCTTTATTACCAGCGGTGGATTCAGATCTTGGTCGTCCGTTAGTGCCTCCCTTGGTTTCCTCTTTCTCTTCTAATGGTATCCAGATTTTGCTCCCTTCTAACCACGCCTCGCAATCCTTAGTGCTGCTTTCTAGTATGCGATTGAGGAGAACCGTATTCTCTTCTGTAAAGTCTTTGGCACCCCATTGATCGGACTCCATTCCTTGGGCCAATTTCTGTTTCTCAGCATCACCATGCGATTGGATGAATTCTTTGATTTGGGAGTTGACAATATTCTTCAATGATGTTCCGCTTCGGCCAGAAATCGCTTCGCACTCGGTCGCAAAGTAAAGGTTAAGAGTGAAGTATCGCAGGAACCAAACCAAGGGCAGATGAGAGCTTTGGTCGGATCGGACTTTAAGTACTTTAACAATCTTCTCCTGCGATGTGTCGACTGCCTGACCGAGAAGATTTGCCATGTCCATAGTTAGATGGATATCTTCCTGTAAATCGCGATTTGCACTGTTGAGGGGTGGTGATTTTAGAGGATTTGGCGACTTCAAGGCGGAGTCAGTATTGGGTTGTTCCCCTAATGAACTTGCAACGTCAAATAACACTTTAACTTGAGTACCCAGCCTTCGTAACGTTTCAGTAACACTGATGTATATCTTAACAAAAAGCTCTTCGGCGTCTCGTTCATCGAGTGCTCGAAGATTTCGTGCGAGGATGGACGACTTCTCTTGTTGAGTCAGACGTTTCGAATTCATTGTGGATGCGGACATCATAGATTCACCGTCATCGTCATTGGAGGTTGGGAGCGGTCGCTTAATGAGATTCCGGATTTCCCGTAACACTACTTCTCGATAAGACGCTATGGCGATTGTAACATGTTTCGACCGATGCAGTCCGTCTAATATTGGCAAGAGCTGAGAGCGGAGATCCTCAGTTCCGGCCAGATAAGCCGGATATGCTGATGGTTCTCTGCCAAGCGCTCCGCGAGATCGCATTGCCGCGCTACTCCATCTAAGTAGGACCTCCTGGGTTGGTACCGTATCGATATGATGTCTTAGATCCCCTAGTAACACATCGATGAACTTGGACTCGAAGGCTTTGCCAATACGGAATCGCAGAGTAGATATGTCGCCGTTCACGCCCTGAAGAGCAACGGCGTCTCTTAGATCGCGCAGCCGAGGACCGTGGCTTTCGTTCTTATTTGAACCAGCTATCCGTTCGCCTGAAATGAGCTTCTCCAGAGCGTCAATACTAGATAATGCCTTTTGGAGTTCTCCTGAATCCACCAAAGCCTCACATTCTGCGAGGGACTTCACTATCTCCTTTAACTGTTTGACAGCGTCATTCAGTTGCTGCATATTCTCGTGGCGTCGTTGCTTTTGGACGATCTCCAACCCATTAGCGGCTATCTCCCGGTCAAGGGTCTCGAGCTCTTGCCGTAGCGTCTTTATCTTTTCGACCGATTCGGCAGCCTCGGAATGTAACTCTCGCAGAGACCCTAGAGCTGTGAAAAATGTTGTGGAGGCTGTCGAGATAGACTGGATCAAGTGCATCTCGATCGTATCCATATACCACGATAGCTTCTCCTGCAATATCGCATTTGTAGCAAGAGCTTTACGGGGTGGTGGAGCACTCCCATTAGCAGCATTCTTTTCCTCTGCAGAGCCCGGCGGTGGCCGAACAACTTCGGATCGTTCGCTAACAACATCAAACGTGCGGGGATTCTCGAGATGGAAATCATCGTCGAAATAGACATTCGGTATGGTCGATAAAGGAGGTGGACCGTGAGCTGCTGCTTTTCGACTAAAGCCAGAACTGGATCTCCTACGTATTGTGCGCACTGTGGGCGATTCCATCGGGGACGTAGACCTGATTGACGATCCTGACACCTTTCGCGAACTAGACGGACGGCTGTTAGGTTTCAAATGGCTATCGTCCACCACACTCGAATGATCTTCTGTCCTGCCACGCCCAAATACGAGGTCGCTGCCATCATCCTCGCTCTCTTTTACCCGTCTTAACTGTTCATACAGAGCTCCGACCTGCGTCAGGTAGGGTTTGAACTCGGCAGAGTCTACATGCGGTATGTTCGTTAAAGTGACAGGCGGAATATCTCGGGCGGTCGGCGGCTTGTGAGCGCTAGAGGCAGGAGCGGAGGTATGTGGCAGCAATCCGGTCCTGACTATCGGCGGTTGGAGCAGAGTAGAGATAGCATTTCGCCCTGTCTCATGAATACTTTGAGACCAACTACTCGATGTATCAAGGTGACCACCAATAGAGTGGATAGAGCTTGCTATGGAGCTCGCGGTCGAGCCCCTTCGTGCTGTCGGATGCGAGGCAGCCGAGCCTTGCCGATGGAAGGGGAATTCGGATCGGGAGTTGGGCGACAAAGGTGGCAGGCTGTCGACAGACTTGCGAGCTCCAGGATTGGAGAACATAGCGAGGGAAGCCAGAAGGCTTGTTGGAAAAGCTCGCGAAATGCTACCGGGGAACCATAGCTGTGTTCAAGCTAACTGATCGTCTGTGGTAAGACGTCAGTTTGGACGAGTCGCGACGCACCGGCGCAACTCAATTGGGACCAAGGCTAGAGTTAGAATATCGAGGGTGTAAGACGGAGTATTACTAGGTTCTTTGGACACCAAGACAAATGTGACGCCAAAGATTCTAGTGAGTACCTTATGTAGCTTTGTGTATCGCCAGTTCAACGGTAGGTATAGACGAAGAATTACAATACACGAGTCGGCGCGGGTAATATGTGATGTCGCAAACAGTTGGGTCTTGCTGCATACTAAACTTCAAATGTAGCCAGCTAAGCTTAGATCTAATTGTACCAAATAAGCTCCATATGCAGTACTTGACAGCACTAAAACAATAAAAGGTTACATGCCGTTTCCCGGTAGTGGTCAGTGCTGACGACTACCCAAAACTTACTACGCGGCGCTACGAACAGCGCTCATCTGATAACCACACGTGACATCGGTGGTCGGACTCGGGACCTGCCAAGAAATAATCAGGGGTCAAACTTCATGTCCAATAATGGTTTAGCCTCTTATGCAACCTCTCAACGCGGTCCCTGGTAAAAACGCGTCTCCATTTCGCGTTTCAATTAACGCGAATTTTAGGGTGGCCGTGGTCTTTCCTAACTAAATCTTTCAACCCCTCGAATCGATAGCCACGATAGTCGCTAGATATTCCCAACTTCACGATACCCGTTAATCTTTGCGACTACCACGACTCATATGTACACTGATTAAGAAGATCAAGACCTAAGGTTATATATTCAGTGTACAAGATGGATCGCCAATCAGTCTTCTCGGTTTCCGTCTTTCAACCCAATTCAGGACCAAACGAAGACACCAGACTGCAAATACAGGAGCAGCTGGTGACTTTCATTCTCCAATTCAGACATGACAACAACTTCGTCTACAGAGATCAACTAAGAGAGAATGCTCTACTGAAGAAATACTACTGCGATGTCAATATCACCGACTTGATTAAGTACAACGAGGAACTTGCACATCGACTAGTAACAGAACCCGCAGAGATCATCCCCCTGGTATGTCACATGTCACTTCCGAGATACTAATAGACATGACACTAATACCATACGATAGTTCGAAGGAGCCCTAAAGAAATGTACACACCGAATAGTCTTCCCTCACGATCCCAAAGCCGTCATCCCCGAACACCAACTCCTTCTCCACTCCAACGCTGAAGATGTCTCGATCCGCAATTTGGACTCTGAGACCATTGCAAGACTTGTCAGAGTACCAGGCATCGTAATCGGTGCCTCTGTTATGTCTTCCAAAGCCACAGAGTTGCATCTCCAGTGCCGAACTTGTCTACACACTCAGATGATCCCCGTCTTGGGCGGTTTTACCAGTGTTACTCTTCCGCGAACATGCGGTCGCCAAAGACCTCCAAACGACCCGTCCGAAAAGTGTCCTCTGGACCCTTACTTTATTATTCATGAGAAGTCCAAGTTTGTAGACCAGCAGATCATCAAGCTGCAAGAAGCACCCGATCAGGTACCTGTGGGAGAGCTTCCACGACACGTTCTCATCTCCGCGGACCGATACCTAACGAACAGAGTCGTGCCGGGATCAAGATGCACAATTACCGGCATCTTCTCTATCTACCAAAATAAGGGCTCTAAGAACTCGTCCACCGGCGGTGCGGTAGCTATCAGGACACCTTACCTGAGAGCAGTGGGCATCCAGACGGATATGGATGCCACAGCAAAGGGTCACTCGATCTTCTCCGAGGAGGAAGAGCAAGAGTTTATGGAACTCAGCCGAAGGCCTGATCTCTACAATATCATGGCTGACTGCATTGCCCCTTCTATCTACGGCAACCGAGATATAAAGAAGGCCATATTGTGTCTGCTACTTGGTGGTTCCAAGAAGATCCTACCTGACGGCATGAAATTGAGAGGTGACATCAACGTTCTTCTCCTCGGTGATCCAGGTACGGCGAAATCGCAACTGCTCAAGTTTGTCGAGAAAGCCGCTCCCATTTCCATCTATACCTCCGGTAAGGGTTCTTCCGCAGCCGGTTTAACTGCCTCGGTTCAGAGGGATCAGTCTACGCGGGAGTTCTACCTAGAAGGTGGTGCGATGGTGTTAGCAGATGGTGGTGTAGTCTGTATCGACGAGTTCGACAAGATGCGAGACGAGGATCGTGTCGCGATTCATGAAGCTATGGAACAGCAGACCATTTCCATCGCCAAGGCTGGAATAACAACTATTCTTAATGCTCGAACCTCAGTTCTCGCCGCGGCTAATCCAATATTTGGTCGGTACGATGATATGAAAACCCCAGGCGAGAATATCGACTTCCAGACTACCATTTTGTCGCGTTTTGACATGATTTTCATTGTCAAGGATGAACATACCCGAGACAAGGACGAGCGGATTGCCAAGCACGTCATGGGCATCCACATGGGCGGCCGAGGCCTAGAAGAGCAAGTCGAGGGCGAAGTGCCCGTGGAGAAGATGAAACGGTATATCAGCTACTGCAAATCGTAAGTAAAAGCCCATCAGCCACAATGTTGTACCATCGCTAACCCGCATCCTAGTCGTTGTGCCCCACGCCTTTCCCCTGAAGCAGCCGAGAAACTATCTTCCCACTTCGTCTCGATCCGAAAGCAAGTACACGCCTCAGAGCTCGAAGCCAACGCTCGATCCAGCATCCCCATCACGGTCCGACAACTGGAAGCCATCGTCCGTATCACAGAGGCCTTGGCTAAATTAACCCTCTCCCCTGTCGCCACCGAAGAGCACGTCGACGAAGCCATCCGCCTCTTCTTGTGCTCTACTATGGACGCCGTCACTCAAGGCACGACCAACCAAGGTAGCCGCGAGCTCAACGAAGAGGTTGCGCGTGTGGAGCAGGAACTCAGGAGGAGGTTGCCCATCGGCTGGAGTACTAGCTTAGCAACTCTACGGAGAGAAATGGTTGAGGGGAGAGGCTTTAGCGAGCAAGCTCTTAACCGCGCGCTTATGCTGCTGCAGAGGCGGGATACGATTATGTTCCGCAACCAGGGCGCGCAAGTTTATCGGAATGGTGCTTAATCATTAATCATAGATGACAGGGGATTACGACGGGGTTGGTTGTACCCCGGGCTGTCTTTGTGTTTCACGATGGCGATCGTTTCGGTTCGGAGTTCAGGGTTTGCTATACTGGTTATTGAGAAAGAAGTACGTGGCCATGATGATTCCGGGATGATAAGTCTAGATGAAGTGAGATGGCAGTAAAGTAATTATGAAGAACAAATGCAAATGATACACCGAATGAGTATGAGTCGTAGTAGATTTCCGCTAGATCGTAAAAAGACCTTGAAGAACATGTAGATGAATAAGGTAGGTAGGTTAGGTACCTAGGCAAATAACGTAAAGTGATAGCTTATATCCGCTCAACCTAAAAGCTACAACTAAACAGCACCTGTGAGAAGGGCAACATACATATTTACCATGCCATCAAACCAAACTTCCACCTCACCTCATTCCATCTCATTTTTCTCATTTCATCTATTCCACCTTAACCTATCTTACCTCATCCCACCAAAACCACTCACTCAAGCATAAGTAAGCGTATTATCCACCCTCACAGTCCCAATAACACCCAACCCAGCCTCACCTCCGGCAACCGCCGGGCCCCTCGCCACGATCTCACCCACGTACCTCTCATCGCTGTTCTTATACTCCCCGCTGTCCCGCAGCACGACCTCGACGCTGCTCACCGGCGGCCCGAAGTGCACGCCGCTGCCGTCGCCCGACACCCGGTAGTCGTGGAACTGGGTCTGGGCCACGGCACCCGCGACACGCGGCGCGGCCAGCGCGTAGATGACGCGGGCGCCCGTGAACACGCGCAGGTCGGAGAGGACCTGCTCGGAGAGCCGCGGGGCGTCGCCGCCCGCGTGCTCCGCTACGTAGAGGAGGCGTAGCTTGCCTGGGGTGGGCGCGTGGGTGGTGGTGCCGATCTTGGGGCGCAGCGAGTCGTTGTAGGATGCGAGGAAGGAGGCTGCGGGCATGGCGCCGTCTTGGACTAGGCTGCGTGTCTGCACGTAGTGCGAGAGCCGCGTGAGGAGCGAGGCGCCGACTTTGGAGGAGGTTTCGGCGTGGGTCTTGTGCAGGGTTTGCGGGGTCGCGACGACGATGGTGGGGGCGACGCCGGCGGTGGCGAGGGCTAGGTCGGGCTTGGTGCCGGCGACGGAGTTGAATGCTACGGAGGAGTTGGAGTACAGGGCTGCGAGGGTTAGGACGAGAGGGAAGGAGGATGAGAGGGAGGCGGAGGGGAGGAAGAGATCGGCTGGGGAGAAGCGCTCTTTCTGGGGGATGCCGGTGAGTTGGGCAGAGATGGCGGAGACGAGGTTGCCTTGGGTGAAGCGGACCATCTCCTCGAGGGTACCCGGCTTTGACTGCCAGAAGATGACTACGTCCTGGATCTTGGCCGTGGGATCGGCTTCGGGGAGCTCGGTGCCGGCTGTGACGGGGTTGTCGTTGAGAATGTCTTGCCAGGTGGAGACGTTGACTTTACCGCCGATACCCTTGGGGACCTCGTTCCAGTCCAGGTGCTTGTTACCCTCGTCAACGACCCAGATGAGCTGGCGAAGACCGGGATAGCTTTTAACAGCGTTGTCGAAGGGGAAAGCTCCAGGCGCGGTAACAACGGTGTCTGCACCGGACCTCTGGAGCATGGAAATAACAGCCTCCTCCGGCTGATCAAAGGGCAACAGAATAGCAGTCAAGTTGTAGAAGCTGCAAGCAAATAGAGTTGCAATGAACTCGACGGAATTAGGAAGATAGATGGCCACCTTCTTTCCGCCTTGAGAAGCGATGTGCTTTCCAACGAGGTTAATCTGTCGAGTGATATCGTCTAGAATAGGCCTGTTAGTCCCAGTAAAATCCATAGAACTAAGGAGAAAATGTCGTCATACTAAGCTTATGCTCAACGACCTTCTCGCTTCCAAGAACAGTCAAGATACGTCCCGTAGCCTTAGGTCCGTCTCCCTCCGACGGTCCGTTGACAGCCCTACGCCAGACATCTCTTAGGTCTCCATCTCGACCCGCGGCCCATTTCGAGGCACCTGCATCCTTAACATTCAGGCCACTGTTGAGCGGCAGACCATGAGGCGCCGAATTCCCGCGGTAAGTAGGAGACTCTCCAGGATACCGGACTGCCGAGCCTGAAGCCTGGCGCGCGAGAAGCATAGGATGGACCTCAGGTTCCACCCTATTCATAATAGCGTATGTGATGATTAGCACAAAGGCCGTAGCGATGGCCGTGGAGTAGCCATTCCATTGGCCCAAGAGGGAGCTCAGTCCCTCGTCGAACTGGTTCAGAAGGCTGCCAACACTCATGTTGGTGAGATTGAAGGCTGGTGCTTCTAATGCCAATAATCAGTCGGGATTTAGGAAGTAGTATTTCCTCTCATTTATAGGACAAGTTGGTCTTAACGACAAGATTAGCCATTAAATGGCGGAATGATCGGAAATATACAAAAAGACAGAAAGTTGGGGAATGTCAGAATCCTGTTGATGAATCCGTCGCTGACGAGACACCCGATGAGGTGGAAGTTTGGTGGGGCTTTGACCTGTCAGCCCTGTGACGCCAGGGAGAGTCCGCACTCACTATGTAGGGGATTACTAAGGCAGGTACCGAGGTACTAAATGCGCTAGATCTGTGTGTCACTTTGTACATTGTACTGTACCATACCCAGCCCCCTACCTAAGCTCGGGTGGGGTTCTGTGCAGCCGCGTTTGTGGCTGGTCGATGACTAAGAATTGTAACGTCCCCAGATCCACCGGCATTTGTTTTCGCAACAGGCCCTTGACAACCCATTCAATCTTCAAAGAAAACAAAGTAGAAGAGCCCAGCAGCCGCCGACTTCGACGACAAGGCCTGCGCACGCAGCGCCAACATACTAACCACAGGTACTAACTAACACAGCAGGTAAAATAGCAATTCAATGTTATAATTGCGACGGCGAGCTTCATTTTGCGACCTGCTTTCGCCCTTTTCTATACTCAGCAAGCTACAAGAGTGACCAGACAAAGAAACTACCTGTGTACCCAATCCTCGAGACGACGTTCCATCAATCAACCAAATCTCGTTTGCAGTCTTGGCTTCAAGGCATATACAGAAGATAGCAGCAAACATGTCTTCCTCAACAGCTCAGACAGCCGTCACCACACCTCAGAAGTCCACGCCCGCGACGCCCCCCGTCACAGAGAGCCCGGGCACGTGGAAACATCCACGTCTACCAGAGATCATCCGACGGAAAGAGGCCACAAACTTCACCGAGAAGAACGTCAAGCGCATCGTCATCAACCTCATTATCCTCATAACCTGCATCTTCATCCATTCCGTGCTCTCGCGATACCTACCGCCTAGAAAGTGGTGGGGCTACACGTACGTCTCTGAGTTCCAATTCGAACCAGACCAGCGGACTAATATTACAGATAGAGCCTGGAAATACGCGCGGTACACGTACTGGACCGCCCTCGCGATACCGACCTTCAACATCGGAACGAATCTCCTGCCTCTGTTCAGGAAAAAAGATGACTTCTCCGACATCCCCTTAACGCCTGGTCAGCGCCGACTACTAGGTCTACCGCCAACCAACGTGCCGCCTACGCCAGGCTCCGCATACAGCACACCGCCGCGCTACGCCCGAACGCCCTCCATCTCCGGGTCGACAGGCAGCAAGCGCAGCTTCTCGGGCTCGCCGCTCGGCGCCGCATCGCACGACGGCAGCCCAACTATGGGAAGCGGGACTTTCGGTGGACTAGGATCGCCCAGCAGCCCGCTACTGCACAAGGCCATGAACGGAGCGCGCCGGTCTTCGATCGGATCGCTGGGGTCGCCTAGCCTTCTAAGCACCAGCGTGGGCTCCAGCCTAGGTGCCAGTTTCGGCGCCAGCACGGGTTCGTTCTTTGGAGGAGTTCCAGACACGCCTAGCCCGATCCCGCCGGCGGGAAAGAGGAGCACTATTGCTCTGAACAGCAAGTGGCTTTACGAGAAACAACGGGACCGCAGAAGTTCAGGGAGTGCTTGGCTGCACACCTGAGAGTAGGAAATAGGGGTGAGCAGTGTATGATATAGGATACAGGTCTTGCATACGGCGTTTACGGGCTGCTCTCTGTATGGGACAAAAACATTCATAGAGGCTAATACGAACAACGTTAATGCAATACGAGGCGCTCTGTGAAATACTAGGGCTCTTTTTTCTAAGAATGCAGGTGGTCGTCACAATTAAGGATTAAGCTTAAAAACAGCGTTTATTTCTAGTTACCCTATGTGGTAAGATGTGAGACCTTATTTAACCTTAAATCCACCTGGATATCCAGTCTCGATTTGCCCCTATCCATCTCGCTAGGTCCCAGACTCGTCCCATTTCCCATTTCCTCGTTCTGGCTCTCCCTCGATACAAATATTCATGTTGCTCTGATGATATCCTATGTCCCGAAGATGCCAGTTCCCGTGGAATATCAAGATCCTCTTATGCAGTGCCACTTGAACTTCGCAGGCATCACTTGTTGTAGTTTGGTGCATTTAATTTGCTGTGAATCGTATATCGTCTAATCTGAAGGCGAGAAGCCAGTTCAGTAATGAAGCAATGCTAGCATCGACACATGAGACGTCGATAGCTCTCTTTTGAGCGTGCCGTAATCTCAGTCCCTGGGGTCTGCCGTGCTTGTGGGACCCCTTGGGCGCTTCGGTTAACTGAGGCTGCCGTAGGCCTAAGGAAGCCCTTTTCCGAAGTAAGACTTTTGGTTGTGTGTTGAGTCGTCGATGGCTTCCGAGGTAGGGGAAGGTTGTGCTTCCTTATATATCTTTCCAAATAAAGATTATAAGCCTTCAGATCCTCAATCTCGGCTTTGGTAATGCCCAGCTTATGCGATGCTGAACTGATAAATTTGGGCATTTTAAGAAATGTGAAAACGCAACGAAGAGGTAAAGACGCGACGAGGAGGTAAAGAGACCGAGAGGTTAATGAAATAATGTGATGGTGTATAATGTGAACCTCGAGAGCTCTCATTGAAGACGCAATCGTCTCTTAAGAGATCGAGGCGGTAAAAGTAAGAGACCAGATAACTCTGCCGGTATCTCTCTCTGTCTGGCCATCAGAGACGTGGTAGGAACAAGGAAAGTAATAGTCGTAACAGGTGTTGGAGCCCGGATACACGTCTATCCGGCTCCTCAGTGTATATATAATAGCTGAGCCTTTGGCATCAGTCCCTAGCAGGAATTTCTCCCTTCTTTTCCATCGATCTATTTCCCACAACAGGTTTCGCACAGCTCATCGCAATAATTCATATATCAAATTGAGAGCTTTTTTAACAAAAGATGAATATAAGGTAAGTTTAAATTTAATTGTAAAAAAAATTAACTCCGTTATAAGCTAATGACGTTGAGGGAGTTAAATTTCGAGATGCCACTTAGGAACAAAGGGGCGTTCGGATTCGTGGAGCAATATATCCGAAAGTCGAAGTCTTCGTCCCTTTTAAATGAAATATATATCTACATGTCAGATGTAGTGGCATGAACCCGAAGTGTTCAGGTGATTAGATTGACTGTCCTAAGCAATAATCTTCCAGTGTTAGATGAGGTGGATAGTCTTTTTATAGGATTAGCTCGGTAGCTGCTGTACCATGATTCTATTAACAGTGCATCACAAACACATTGTGATGACACAGATTGCGATGATGTAGCTTGCATAATGACTGTTTTCATGCTCTGACGCATTGAAGCTAATTGCTATTGGAGTGAGATTTTGCTTGGACTTCAGTAGGGCTCGTGATGTTCTGCTAGGGCCCTTCTGCTATTCAGAGAGGGCAGGGCCACACTGTTTGCTGTCCCATAATACTTATCTAGAGAAGTAGTAGCAGTGCAAAATAAAATTCCACAGTTAGCATATTGTGTTGGGTTAGCACACTCGCTTTCAGATAATAGTTTGTTGCGACATTGTTTATCAAACCAAAGCCGTATACTACTTCGTGAGTCACGATCATGCAAATTCCTGATTTGTTCGACAGCGTGGTTTGATATTATGTTTAGATCGTAAAGCGCTCTGGGACTTATGTGCCTTTAATTCTTGGAGTCATGACAACTCTTCTACAGAGCAGCAGAGCTGCCTCTGTGGCTTGAGCCGAGCTACTCCCAAATTTGTAGTGGATTTGAATCAGACGAGGAGTTTGCGCATACCTACCTATCTCATCTAGCAACCTAAAGTACGTGTCAGTAGTCAAGGATAGCTGAAGAAGTCAGCATTACTAGTCCGTTATACATTGGTACCCCTTTTGGGATTCGCTGGTTGCTCGTACCACGATGAACCGCCAACAGTAGAGTATTTTCAAATAAAGTGCGCTGATTTGGACATCGGGGCAAAAGAGAGGGCTCCTCAGTTCTTCAAGGCCTGAACTATTGAAATATTTCGTCTTTACCTCTTATTGGGAAAGGGGGGTTTATATGGAAGCGTGATAATGTCGTGTAGGAGGACAGACGGATGTGAGCTAAAATACGCCGTGTCGAATTATTACTCGCTGGCTGTTGTTAAAACCTATATTGAATGCTCAGCTTGCCATTTTCGGATATTGAAAAAGTTTCATTTATCAATCCAATGAAAAAATGGCATGGAGGGTAGCATTTTGGCAAATCAAATGATGTTGACTGATGAGATGTTGTCCTCTACCAGTGGTGCCGCTGATACCCTAGGTACCTTTAGGGGGTTTCTACTTGAGCCGACAATTTTGAGACCTAATGCTAAGAGAAACCCGAATCACCTTACTATAGTTGCATGCCTAAGATGAAAAAGGTATGTTAATATTTATTTTACCTTAGTTCATCATCTTTGGGGTCTGCTGCGATTTAAATCCGTTCCTGCTTATCGAGCGAAGCGAGCAACATCTTGCACAAGTCCCCCGCACCCTGGTCTGAGACAAAAGGATCGTGGTGGTAAGCCTATGAAATTGAAGCTGAAGGATTTCCACGCTGATCTTCAATTGGATAGCATTGCTAGCAAAGCTTCCCACTGAGTACCTCTGTTGGTAGGAGTACTGTACCTAGCATGCCGCTTTTTATAAAAATTATGAAACTTGGCTTTGGAAAAGACTTCTTACATCAAGTATCGTCATATCCGTTTTGATTCGCCCCTTACGCCTTTCTAGGTAATTCTTCAAGGCTATCATAGGTACCTAGGTACCTAACTCACTTGGCCGGTATATTGTCGTCACATTGCAGATGGCTGGTGCTGAGGGGCTTAAGATGCTCAGCCGCAATCCTTACTTGGAGCTGAGCAGTAAGGCTGGGGCAACTTTCTGATCTTTATCTGCACTTCATATTCACGACGATGGATTATTCATGTACATAATCACATGGCGACTCATCATAAGCCCCTAGTTTACCGTTTGCGACGAATTCCTGGTTACATCGACAATGAGGTTGCAGCCGCGCAGCTCCTTAGCCGCGCCGTACACCTACCGTCCTCGGAGATCAAAATATGCTCGTTGGCTACCGTTTCCACCAGCTCATGGAGCATGCCGACCAAAGTGGCCACCTTGATGTTTGACAGTACACCCGAAGTTATACAGAATCACGGGCGGAAGCATCAATGGGAATTCAATGTTAGCGGGTGTCCTGAAAGTCTAATCCTAGACTCACATTTCTATGGCATGACACCTCTCTACGACATACTACCACCTCATGAGCATGAATTCAAGTCAGTTACGTCAAAGATATAGTCTTCAAATTATATGCTAAGTTGTAAAAAGCTGTATTGCTATCTCGGGTCTTGCTAGCCACCCGTTCGGCTCTTGGCAGCCTAAGGGAGGCTCGAAGACATTCATGTGGCTCCGTGATGCTCTCCCACGACAATATCCTACGGTCCGTGTATGGCTGTATGGTTATGATACGTCGCTTGATGACAAGACGTCTTTCCAATCCGTCCCAGACTTGGCTGCATCCTTGATCGATCATCTGAAGGCCAATGACTTCGCCTCGCCAAGTGCACCTCCGATAATCCTAGTTGCGCACAGTCTTGGTGGTATTGTATTGAAGCAGGCGATCACCCGCTTAGCTCTATGCGGCGAGCGAGAGCTTCATGCCTTGGATCTGATTAAGGGGGCAGTCTTGTTCGGCGTACCTAATTTGGGTATGGAGCAGTCTCATCTCCTTGCATTGGTCGACCAGCAGCCAAATCAGGTTCTCATCAATGATCTCGCCATCGGCTCTCCATACTTATACCATCTGAACGGCCAATTTATGGGCCATTTGCTTAATCAGAAGATGAAGGTCTTCTGGGGATATGAAACCCGGAAGTCTATTACTGCTGTCGTGAGTTAGCTGATGTTTTGCGACCTTGGTCTGGATAACCGCCACTGATCAGTTTACCAGCGAGGGGAAGATGGAGAGATCCAAAGGTCTGGAACTTACGAAATACTTGTCTCTAGGGAGTCTGCGACATCAGACCAAGTCAACGAAAATGATTCCACAACGTTTCCAATAAATGAAGACCATTCAAATATGGTCAAATTCGTGGAAGACGACCCCGTGTGCAAAGTCGTCCTCGATAAAATCGGCGAAATCATGAGTTACAAGGCGCCATCAGGATCTATTCGCCGAAAGAACTCTTGGGCTACGCTCTCAGCTGACTCGGAATCTCCTTCGCAAGAAACACGAGGACCAAATCGCCCTGGGCCATCTGGATCCGGCTACACTCCACTAAAACTCAACCTTCCTACACCAATCGACCTACGATCGCGCAAGAAAACCATGCTCAACTTTGCGCCTGTAAATTGTAAACTACCACTCTGTCCCTTCATTATCAAAGAGTCATTCTAACGTTCGCAGTGATTGTTTCGTCTCTAGATGTACCAGAACTACACCGGAGATTCGAAGATATAGAGAACAGATCGCGGCACACGTTCGAGTGGATATACGACAACGACGAGCTTGAATTCTCAAGTTGGCTTCGCTTTGGGAAGGGCATATACTGGATTAGCGGGAAGCCTGGCTCGGGGAAGTCCACCCTAATGAAATTTATTTTCGACGACCCCAGAACAAGGGATCTTCTCAAGCACTGGAGGGACGAGAACGATCCCATTATTGCGGGATTCTTCTTCCATCATCGAGGATCTGTTTTGCAGAAATCCTTGGAGGGACTCATTCGAAGCATAGTAGCCCAGATACTGCGCCAACGGCCGGCTTTAGCCAATCTTCTAACACCTCTTGTCGAGGCCTCCCTCGGGAAGAAGTTCCCTTTGGAACTAGAGGAGTTCAAAGACATTTTCAAGAAACACGTATGGACACAGCAATCCCTCGGGAATGCACTGCGCTTGATCCTACGCCAGAAGTTAGTAGACTTAGACATGTGTTTCTTTTTCGATGCGTTGGACGAGTACGATGGTTCGCCAGAAGTCATCCGGGATTTTCTTACTGAACTCCTGGATGAGTCTAAAGCTGGTCAAACTACAGTCAAAATCTGCTTTTCTAGCCGTCCTTGGGAAGCCTTCACCCAAAGATTCCAAGGCGGTCTCGGCTTCCCGATTCATGAATACACGACGACCGATATCAAGGAATACTGTTATCAGACCATCAGTCAGGACAGCACGGTCGCCAATGTTCTCAAGGATATGGTGCCAGATATAATTGAGACAGCTCAGGGCGTCTTCCTTTGGGCAAGGCTTGCTCTATCAGATTTGTTCGATGCTGCAGTATCAGGAAAAGATATGTTCGAACTCAAAAGACGACTACTGGAACTTCCGCCAGATCTTCATAAGTATTATGAAGATATACTCAAACGGTGCCCAAAGGCCCTTAAAGAGAAAGCTTACGCCCTTCTGGAGATAGTCACCCGCAGTTTTGAAATTCTTCCTGTTTATCAAGTCCTTCTCATCTTGGCTTGTTCATACCAGCCAACGTACCAGGCGTGCCGTCGGGCCGTCAAGAGCGGTCAAATCGCGGAGTTTAATCTCTACGCTGCTCGGAAGCTCGTCAACAGCGCATGTGGCGGGTTGCTAGAAATCACAGAAAACAAGCGAGAATTCCGGATTCAACTCATGCACCAGACAGTCCGGGAGTTCGTCTTGAGCCCCAAATTCAAGACTTTAATATTGGGTAATCTCGCAAAGTATCAACACGAGAACGGGCATTCTTTCTTCGTCAAGTTGATGTTTGTCTTTAGAATGCCCCTAACGAACAGCATTTTCAAAGAATCCAAATATCATGAAAGATTGCCTCGATACTCCGATGAGGATATCTCTCGACATTGCAAGAGCGCTGAACTTACCACCGGGAAAAGCCAACTTGAATTCCTGGAATCTGTACCGCCAGTTTGTCTAACCCTGTATAACCGAGAAGAGGTTCCTAGGATTCCCCTCCACGACTTGATTTTCAACTTTGCAATGTACGGCGGACTGCACCTATGCATTAAAGACCTTCTCAATGAACGGTACAAGCGAGCCGAGGACAAGAGCCGGCTGTTCAATAATTTCCTCTCATGGGTTCACAGTGATGGGCTAGAACCCCCTAATCTCAGGATATCGCTAGACCTCCTCCAAGATACCGGCTTTCAATTCCAGGGGATGTCCCAGCGTCTTCTTACCACAAATAAGAATTTGATCGTCTGGGGCTATCGAGTAGCCTCGGACGCCGCTCCGAACTTCGCGATCACACAAATTGACGAAAATGTATTTGAATTGATTTCCTATCTTTTAGGAAAGGAAGACAATCCGGTTAAGGCTTTTCGGTCTCTAGTTAGCGATGATGGAAACACTCTATACATCTGTAATGGCCTGTTAATAGCTTGGCTACTAGAGAATGGGATGGATCCATCATTCCCTGACAGTCATGGTCGAAGCCCCGTTGATTATGTCGTATTTTCTGCTGCCGCATTGGGACGCAATCTGGCTCTTTGGGAGGAATTGGCTGAGAGTATCCTCCTGATCCTTCAGCAAGGCGGCGTACCTCGAAAGGCTTCAAGAAAAACATGGAACAAAGGTCGACGTTTTCTAATGAAAATCGATGAGGAGGAGGGTGAAATGCCCAATAATATCGAGGAAGCCATCAGAGGAATGATAACGTACTTGGATATGGCATACAAGGTAAGATGGCTCAAACCTACTGATTCTAAGGCCCTAAGGCGCGGGTTCACGGCCCGGCTTAGACGCCTCTTTTCACCGCGCCCTAGGTGATGGCTTGCGACCTAGTATTTCGCATCAACAACATCGATAACATAGTTCTAAGGGGCTGTTACTGGCCACCCTAGAGCTGAACCGAATCAGACTCGAGCCAACCGTCCGTTGTATATGATAAACCTAACCGGTCAGAGCGACTTCGCAGCGCAAACACGTCTCTCGAACCATTTCGCCAGTGCCACTGGAAGCAAGGGTGTCCTGCCTTAGTATTGAACACATCACTGCACCCCATAGATTCGGGTAACCGGGAGTCGTGGCGGCGTGGCCATCGGGTGGGCATGTACCACAATACTTCCGTGGTAGAGTGGTTGAAGCATTTTAGAGGCCCGAGTGACGTACGCGGTGAAGGAGTCGAAGGAGTTCCTCCTAAGGATACCAAAAAGTATGAGACTATCGCCAGCACGGACGATCTGATAGACAACAAGTTGCGTACGGGTAGAACCAGGTGCTCGGCCAAGATATCCATGTCCTTGAGATCATGGCACTGGACATTTTTTGAGAAAGTTGGGTGAAGTCGCTACGAGCAGAAAAGGGGGCTACAGTACGCCACGAATGGAGAGCCACTAGGTATCTTGGGTAGTCGGATAAATGTCAGAATTTGAGCACAAAACCCCCCTTTTCTAGCACCCTTTATCCCTCTAGCCTTATTACATAATCTATAGGCATGCCATTACGCTGTTTACAAGCAAGGAGCGAGAAACAAGGAGCACACATTCTTAAACAAGGTCTACATGTATATATCGTTCAAGGCCCTTATTTACCTAAGGTACATACACCAAGTCACAACATTTAAAACACCATCATACTTTGCTATTCACTTATTTGTATTACAGTGCAGGCCATACATCTGCGCCATCTATCCTATCTAACAATACCACCAGGTCGAATCAAACATAGTCGCATGACTCCCTACCTATACTCCATTGACCTGATGCTCATTCAGAATGCTTGCTTGCTTGCTATGTCCAATTGCTGAAACATTATTGAAAACGCCGCCCCCAAACAAGGAGTCAATGCTCAATCATAATAATATGACATTCATTTTCGCCACCGTTTCCAGAACTTCCATGCTGGTGATCTACCGCTGGAGCTAGATTCTCGCTTAGTGATCTGGTCCCGACCCTGTATCCTCCAGAAAAACACCGGAATTCCGGATAAGACGAACGTAACGACGATAAGCGTCTTCAAAGGTTGGGCGAAAACCGCGCGGCTGAGGAGAAACAAGCTCACGCAGCAAAAGATAATCGGTGTCGTGATCCAGGTCTTGTATGGCCTTTCGAGATGCGGTTCCTTTACTCGTAGAATAATAAGTCCGAGCACTGTCAGGAAGTAAAAGGAATAGCCTGCCACGCCGTAAAACGTAACGAGTTCTCCAAACTCGCCAACAATCACGTAGATAGCCGTTAAAGTACCATTCAATGCTAACGCATATATCGGTGTAAAGAAGAGCCCTGTTTCATCATCGCCGATCATATTGTGTAACCGCTTAGAGAACCAATTCCTGGTCCTCAGGGATGCCATTCCGGGCTCGCGGGATCCGATACCCACGCGGCTGATGACGGCTGGGATATAACCCTCCTTAGCAGCAGCATAAACAAGTCGGCTACTCGTAAACGTAGAGGAGTTTAGAGCACCAAAGCAGGAGGCGCTGACGATAAGTGCAAAGATAAGCGCGCCAATGGGGCCAAATACCTTGCTACCAAACAATACAGCAACTGTATTGGTGGAGTTGAGAGCTTCTAGGGGCAATACAAGGAAGTATGAGAAGTTGGCGAGGAGATAGCAAATAATTACAAGAGGCATCGCGGTGTGTATTACACGCGGGAGGTCTCTTGAAGGGTTTCGAAACTCGCCCACCACATAGTTCGTCTGGCGTTGGTTGCTAGTTAGCGTCGATGAATTGCTGGAGACACGTGAACAAAACCTCAAGGGACACAACTCACATTATCCCAACCGTCGTAAGCCCAAAGTCCAGCATACAACGCAACGGCCCAATGACTTCCATCCGTGCTCGTTCCGTCGAACCAAGCATGGTTCTTCCAGTCCGTATTAGCCGTACCAGAATAGGTGTGACCGGTGAGGGCCACCACAATTCCACAAATAGTAACGCCAATCAAAGCGATGAACTTCAAGAACATGAGCATATCATTCACTCGGGTCCCAAGCCTCGTCGATACGCAGTTCAAAAAGGTTACCACGAAGAGTCCGACCAAACCGACGCCCTTGTTGATCCACGGATTCACCGTTTCTGCCTCGGCCCCAATGAAGGCGCGCACGAGGTATTCGCCCATAATGATCGCAATGATAGCAGCGCTACCAGGCTTAAGCACAAGGACCGCTACCCACGTGAAGAGGAAACCGGCCAGCTCGCCCATGATCTTGGATAAATAAGCCTGCGCGCCTCCGTTAAGAGGGATAGCACCGCCGAGTTCGGCATAACTTGCTGCGCCCGTCCAGGCGAGGACGCCGGATATAGCCCATACGATCAGGGATGCGCCAGGTGACCCGACATTTACATTGACTTGGCTGGGAGATGAAAATATCCCCGAACCGATTATTAGACCGACTATTAGACCCAGTCCATTCAAATATGTTAAAGTCTTATGCTTTTCTAATGAAGGACCACCTAATCCGCCACGGCGTTGCGCGGCTGATGTGGGTGCGCCTAACGGAGCATATCCCGGGGCGGTGGACGAGGAGAGTGGGAAGAGATTCGCGGCATAGTCGAAGTTGGAATTAACGGAGTACGTCCTCCCATGACCTGAACCAAAATCAGGACGGCTCGCAGGATTATTAGAATCTAATGGATCATCTTGTTCGAGGGATAGTTTTCGCGAAGAGGATATCGATGGTCTTGAATCCGTTTCCGAGTATGTATCGGCGCCACGACTAGAAGATGCTAACGAGGCGAGTTCGAGGGAATCTCGAGCGCCGGGGTGGAGGGCGGACGAGTATTGAGCTGGCATCGCAGCTAGCTAAGGCTGTATCGGGATAGGGATACGATAGTAACCTCAGCTAGTCTCTACGTTCTTGGCGAATTGGGAGAAAACCATGTTCGGGCTACAAAGCGCTGTGGAAATGAGACAAGTTCGTGGCGTCGAGAAGAAGCTTGTGATGTCAGAACCCCAAGAAGCCAAGAATAAGCGCCCTTCTTCTCCAAGCAATGTATTTCTAAGGTTAGGACAATTAATATCAAGTACCGGGAATTCGATGCCGATATTGGAACAATACGCGCTTAATGGAGCAAAGGTCGAGCCAGAACAATTGAAGTCAATGAATATTTCTGGAAGAGGAAATTATTAAGATTGATCAAAACGCGGAAGATGGAACAATGAGATAGCGATGCTTGTTTCTTGTTTCTGATCATCCAAGTCCCTCCCCACAACTCACCTTCCCCTTACTAACGTCCAATCAGGTTAAGCAAAGGCTGGTAAAGTGGTTCGTGCGCCTCAACTTTGTCGGTCAAGTACCGTGGGCTGCGTGGTTACTAAGCCCAAAAGGAGTTTACCTTACCCACTGCTGACGACCCTGAATTCCTTCACAATTCCCCCTCTATAAATCCCCTCTTATACTCATGTTCGGCTCGTAGTACACAGCTCTAGCTAATTATGAGTGTCCCACCAGTTAACTTTAGAAGTTATTATTACAATATCGCCTTACGCTCTATGACGACGTTCAGTACGACGCAGTTTCGTTACGTACCACGCTGGGGAGAAATTACGTAATTACGTCAATGCGGTCTGGGCAAATTGATAAACCCATTATAGCGATGTAAAGTCTCTTGAAGCTTAGGGACGGCAAGCCTTATTTCACCTTGAGGTATTTCCTCACTTTCTCGGCGATCAGACGTCTCTCGTCATATTCGTCAGTTGTTTTATAGCTCAACAGATAAGCAAATCAACATGCCTATTCTCTAGCAATGTTTAGGAGGTACCTTGACCAATCATCCCTAACAAGACAAGGAGTATATAGGTAACCATATAAAGTGAACTCCAATGTCTAGAACAACTTAAAATCCTAAACCCTTACGAAGCTTCATAGTGGATTCATCATGTCAGAATGTCTTCCAACCAATACCACAGCACTTCCCAAGCGGACCATCTCTTTCAAAGTTCTTACCTACCCCATATTAGGTACCTAATCATGTACGACCGACAGCTACGTTGTCTAGCTTCACGTTGGGTTGTTCACTACGATGAATATTCTGTTCTGTCTTGATCATCTTGTCCGTATATTTTGAATCTATTTCTTGAGTATATCTAATTTATATCATACTCTAATGATGCTTGACATAGCTCCGCTTCGCCGCGTCTTCATCTATGACTCTTGGGCTGAAACAAGACTGTATATACGATGATCATCAACCGCTACATCAACCGCTAGCGGTCGTGCCCTGAAGACCCGTTTACGGCAGCTCGCATTCGATCAGACTCTCGACGCCATTCGCGTAGGTCCACTGCAGCAAGTAAAGTCAGCAACGCGTTCATCGGTACGGTATCAAACATGTCCTTGGAGTGAATTGCTCCTCAAATCCCAATTGGGACGTATACGCCAGGGACCAGAAATCAATAAAGAGGGGGTGGGGGCTACTCACGATATTAGAAATCTTCAAGCCAGCCTCACCCAGCAGCTTGCGCCAATCCTGCTCCGTCCGCTCCTTGGACGCCAGATACGTCATCATCAGGATATCCAGGCCCGTGGCCTCCCACTGCGCGTTGCGCGGGGGGATGACGTTCTCGTTGATGAGAAGCTTGCTGTGGCCCGGCTTCATGGCCTCCTTGACGCGCGCCAGGATCTTGAGGCACTCTGCGTCGGGCCAGTCGTGCAGCACAGAGTGCATGAAGTAAGCTCGGCTACCTAAGTTCGGGAACGGGGGATGTCAGCGGTCTCTCAATGGCATGTGGGAAGGGTTGTGAACAACTCACCCTTGATGGGTTGCTCCGTCAAGAAGTTGTACTCCATACGCTCGATTCTCGAGTCCAGCTTCTCGATCTTGGAAAGGACGGGGCCGAGATCTTGTAGTATGAGGCGGCCGGGTGCGGAGGGGTACTTGTCTAGGAACTCCTGAATGTCGTGGCCGATGGAGCCACCGATATCGACAAGGAATGGTGCGTCTTTGCTGTTGTCAGCTCCGTTGATGAGCCTCTCCTGAACTGGGAAGAAACCCGGGTCCATCCAGCTTGCTCGTCCTTGATGATATCCACCCATGTGAAGGTTGAAAAGATCGCCGTAGGGCTGGTTGGCCTGGAGGTGCTCGAACATGTTCTTATCTGTGTTGTACGCATATTGGAGGGGTCCATTCGACATGTCGTTGGGTGTCTGGTAGTTCGTCTTCTTCATGAATTCATGGAACTTGTTGTTCGCACTGAGCAAGCCACCGGACCTATTTTGATATTAGTAAATACCCAGATATTGGTTATGTTGGCTGGCAATGCTCACAAGACTGGGTAGCCGGCGCTGATAATCGGGATACATAAGGAATTCGAGAAGTTCGTAGGCTTGTACTCGTCGACATTCGTCTCTTCAACGTAACCCATCGCACCCAGATGGCGGAGGAGTCGGGCTACACAATTAGTAGGGACTCCGAGTAATTGGTCCTCCTAGCACATACCAATGAGAGTAGGATCAGCTCCGACACGCTTAGCAATGTCTGCTGTTTTCTTGGGCTTTCCATTGTCCTCGGCCAAAACCTCGAATACCCCTAATTCGACGAGAGTCGTGATAGCAGTCATTGTAGCCGGCTATAAACCATGAGCTTCCGTATTACGTCACGGATTCCGCAGAACATCATACCTGCGCCCAGCAATGCTTGATCATCGTCTCTCGTGGGTGTTCTAAGGCTCTCACCAACTTCCTAGCCGTCTCGGCAAGCTCCTGTCTGGTGGCATTGTCGGTTGGTGTTATGGTGCTGGCCAGCTTGTTGATCTTCTGGACGTGTTCAGCGACGCTGTCATAATCATTTGGCTTCAAAGCTATGCTGGGATCGGTCACCGGTCCCTTTGTACCGTTTGCAGACATTTTCGGCTTCTAGTAATATGAAAATCGGGGTATTATATAGAGCAATGGGGGTTGAAAGGTGAGTTGACGGGATAGTAGTGGTGAAAGAACAAGTTCAGCAAGGAGCGAGCAAGCTTGATATTCAGAAGTCAAGACACGGAGAGCTAGCCATTTCGAGCCTCATAGCTTAGATTAGATATATATATTATAGTGTAATAGCATAGATGTCGGCGTGTCCTGATGTGGAGAGCCGTCCGAGAGCGAGACGTATAACGAATTGTCGGTGTCCCTTGATCTTCAAAATAACCCCACGGTTTGGCAGGAGATCCTATCAAATAGACACGTTTAACTAGCGCCATATTGGGAATAGACTATATAACTCGATAGTCTACTAAGCTTAGTGGTATGAACCACGTTAGCATGAAGTAGCGGTATCATGTTCGAAGTATGAGGTAGTATTGCAGGGTCGGCTTAAGTATCGGTATGTGAGGACGACTGATTGTCTTGCCACGGGGAAAAGAGCCAGAGTTATGTACTGCCAGAGGACCGCACGGGTAATAGGTTCGGGCCGTTGGCAACAAGTCTAATAGTCGTTGTTGGTGTGAGCTCTCCTTGGCTCATGTAAGCTGTTGGTGCAACTTGAGACCCACGGTTGAAGATCATTGGCCACAATCGTCTATGAAGAATTTCTATCGCTCATACCGTAATGTTACATTCTTCATTCGAACTACTTATCATTAACATACCATACACTTTGCTTGGTGTTGTCTGAATGAATAAGGAGCAGGAGAAATAGTATAGCTTTCATAATTCGACGATCATCCCCACTAATTACATAATAATGGCATAAAACATTACCAAAGCCACCGGTCCTCACAGTGTACATATGTTCTCACTAATTTTTTCCCCGATGCGCGAATGAGGCACATACGACCCTGACATGAGACGAATCCACGTACGACTACCGTGTAGAAGGCCCCATTCGCAATGATCCTGGTTGATAATGGAACCTCGCTATAACGATATAAACCCTTGGCGTGTCCTTAAGCAGAGGCTAGCACACTAAGTGCCGCAAGTCATACACTAGCCAAGCTTCTGGAGTGTACTCCAGCAATTAGGAGGGAAGCTTTGACAAAGTGAGGCATTATGGACTCAGATATTTAATTTACACCAAGGTGGCTTGTTCCTTCGATTATAAGCCTATATAGAATCTTGTTATGCCTTCGGGAGAAGGGCATGCCGTTCGAGCGGACACGCTACCCCTTTGACATCTTGATGGCAGCTCGTTTTCTTTTATACGTTTTATGAGGCTGACGAGGCACTTGACTAGCGTCTGAACTAATTTGGTCTGCTTTTGGAATACTACCGTACTTCCGTTGAATCTTACGAGTGGTTCGATGACCATATACGGTAGTGCCATACATACCTTCACATACCGTAGTGTACTATGGTAGGGAAACTCATGCGGAGAATCCCATGTACCTTCAAAATCGGAGCATACCTATGCTATGCAGCGGTCCAGGAAGAAGTGATTTGCGTGCTTTGGTGGCCAATGCCATTGATATTCCCTGTAAGTTTTACTGTAGTCTGGAAAATTCTGTATGAGCAATTCTTGCCCCCCTTGACGTACAATGAAATGATAAATTCGCAATCTTCAATGCTCCTTGCCGCCCTTCCCCGGTGGCTAGCAAGTTTATAGCGAGGTAATCTGTGTGGTATTTCGGTTGCTTCCAAAGATTAGCTGTTGTAGTCAGGCATCTATGTGTCGATCAGGAAGCCCAAGGACACTAATTGTACGGTAGACACAATCCTTTGTGGCTTGGTAGATTAGGTAAACTGTTTAGGGGAAGAAAACCTAGTCGGCTCACAGACACCAGGGGCTTTCTAAGTGGCGAGATCTTCTAGCGTTTCTATGTGAAATCCAAGTCCTTGTTACTGGATCTTTAGTTGCTTCAACATATGATATCTGCTTGCGGTAATACTCGAGCATTAGGTGTGTAAAGCCTTGGGTTCTCCACACTAACCTAGTCGCCGGAGTACCCTCAGACTCTCTCCTTGAACCATCCTTTTGACATAATGGGCATTACTTGCGAGGGTTTACCGAATAAGAATAGAAGTCTTTTTGCTCCTGGAGAGTATTAGGCGGTATAAGTAAAAAACGAGCTCCGCTTCTCGCTACTCGCTTCTCGCTTCTGACGTGCATTCAAGTCAAGCACCGTCCATTCACTTCTTGACGCTCTTTCTTTGGTTGGATTAAACATGAGTACATCGGCAACTTTAGCGCCCGAGATTGCGGCGCAGGACAAAGGTCCTTCGATCGTAGCGGTCAACTGTGTTGTAACGAGTATTACCACCCTCTTCGTCGTTGCCAGATTGTACGTTCGCGGTGTCTTGCAAAGGAAGCTTCAACTGGATGATGGCTTCATCGTGGTCTCACTCGTGAGTAAAACTGTAAAATGAGATACTAACGATCTAGCTGACCATGATTCTATTTAGCTTTGTGGATGGCTCACCGTCGCTTTCTCCGTAGCCTCCGTGGCATCCGGAAATGGCAAACATATTAGCCTCCTTCAACCCGATCAGATCTCCGGTGCCGTGCTTTGGACGATGGTGGGCTTCGTACCGGGAGTTTTGTCATTCAGTATCCCTAAGCTTGCGGCCATCTACCTTCTGACACGGCTTTTGGAGCCTTCCAAGTGGCATCGGATTTTCCTGTGGACGATGGGCATATCGTGTGTGGTGATCCTGACTGGCTGCATTGCGATTCTTTTTGGACAGTGTACCCCGTCCAGAGCCCAGTGGGACTTGACGATCACCGAGAAGACTTGCATAGACCCCTACATTCTGGTCGACTACTCCATCTGTGCCGGCGGTACGTGGCCGAACTCGAATTTCGCCCCTCGAATTATACGGTGCTAACGATTTGATAGCCTACTCCGGCTTTGTTGACTTGTACTTGGCTGCGTACCCAGCAATGGTTCTGTTCAAATTGCAACTGAACAAGAAGAAGAAGCTTGCCCTGAGCGCTGCTCTTGGACTGGGATCTGTGTATGTTTCTGGCAATCTTTTACAGGATTCAGAATAGCATAGGCTGACAAATTCCAGTGCTTGTATCGTGGCTATTTACAAGACTACTCGTATTCCTGGACTGGCCAGTAAAGACTTCACTTGTATGTCGTCCCTGTGGCTTTGATCGATTTATTCGCTAATAATCTATTTAGATGACACATCTGACTTGACAATTTGGACTTGGTAAGTGATTCTTTGTAGGGCGTATTCTAGTACGTCTCCCTAACATCATCTAGTGTCGAAGGAAGTTCCGTCATAATCGCAACTTGTATCCCTGTTCTCCGGCCTTTGGTGGAAGTAATTTTCGGACGACGTATTATGGGCAGCTCTGGGGACCGAAACGGCTACAAAAAGTATGGAACGTCACGCAGCAACAACACAAGGGACGACCTGGAGATGAACTCGAGGCGACGCAAGGTTAAGGGCCCCTACGACTTGGAAACGAACATCGACATCGCCGCCAAAGATGGTAGCCAAGACGATATCTTACCGACAAAACCACCCTCGAACTCACGTGCAGAAGGTATTGTACGGACCCAGTCAGTGACTATCTTATACGATGATGACAAGCAAAGCGCTGGTCCAGTGAAAAACTACGAAGATTGGAACAAATAATTAGCGCTCGGTTTGCGCTTACCTCTGCATGATGATGGCTTCGCCGTATCACGGTCACGCTAACGGATATGCCCAAAATGTGCTTTTAATTCCATACCATTCACAAGCATTGTATGTTAGGTGTTAGGAAACGTATATCTAGAAAGGGGTTGAGAAATATGATAAAAGCAACAGCAACTATGTATTATTACTACAGCAATAATCTATCATTGCCTATCCAGGCCCATACACGGGATATCTTCTTGCAGGTAATCCACATTATGCCTTGCCTACCGTTCTACGGAATATATTGTTTAGGATTATTCCATGGCGGTGTGTTTTCTTTCAGTCTATTTACTATCTGCTCTCACGAGAACAGTTTATCGCTAAGCTTTTCTCGAACTTGTTAAACATATTTGAGACATTTGTAACTAGAACCCCACGACGCGAGGGGATGGCAGTGCGCAGTGTTTAGTATATTGTAACATATTCTCCTTGAGCTAGGTTGCTTACGTACAAAGTTTTGTGTAACCGAGTTCGAAGCTTCTCCGGTATTGGTCTTTAATATTCCTGCTGTACTATGTGGAGAGGTACATACCTCGACCACATTGCTACCTAGCAGCGCTAGAGTTACCGCTAGAGTTACCAAGAGACACTCTAAACTTAAAATTCTCACCATAAACGGACAATTCTACCCGCTTGACTACCGAATACGTGAATCTAAGGTCCTTGCAATTTGGTATAGTGCGTCGGGCCTGACTATTCTTAGAACCTGAGAATGAAATACGATTACGGGTAGTCAGTCGTTTAGTGCATTACACAAACTATAAAACCACAACAGGAGGAACAATTCAGTTTTACGTGTATATTAGCAGAGCTGCTTGGTGTACCTACATCCGCTGCACTACTATGGTACGCGTCCTCAGGCATGGGGTCCTGGTAAACTGAACAATCCTATGTGCTTCTTATGTCCAGAAAGGGTAGCTAATAGGCAAATCTTCGTAGATAATACCTACCGTGTACCTATATACGGTAGTATATATACATACCTTAAAGGTACATGACGATCCATTACGGCATTGGTTCTAGACCTGTGTACCCCTGTGCGAGTAGTGGAGATCTTCTTAATCTTAAGATCAACAAAGTCGCAAAGTTAATGTGTGGAACTCATAAATGGAGAATCTAAGTGGGGATCGTGGGGCCACTATGCTTTACCATTTCGGAAGGGGTGTAGCGCAAGACACTACCTAACCTTTGGCTCCTCGGGGAGACTCTATAGCGTACGAGCTAGCAGCGTGAATCCGTATAGTGAAAATAGGTACGGCAAATGCGAATCCCCTTGAATCTGGCTCGGAACGGGATCCCCACGTCTTAGGCTCCTGAGTTTCGAAACTCTACCGTAGAGGGACTTTCAATCTTTAGCTTAGGTATCATTAAGTAAGTAAACGCAGTGGATTGGTTCACTGCGTCTCAGCATCTTCAACGAACCGAATCGTAGAGTAGAATTGCATCTCCTATTCGCCGATATGCAGGCGTTAAACCCCAGTTCGTCATCTATTTCGCCATTGATCCGAATAAACATACCCCCTTACGACCCCTGGTTGTGATAGGTCCCAAATGAGGTCTTGCTGATATCACTTGCAGATGCTGTGTTACCAAGGCCCATAAGTCGGGGTGATCAACCAATACGACGTACGTGTATATCAGTGCTCAACGCCGGGTCCTGGGGTGAAATGGGGCTTTGTGTGGGTCTAAATAACCTCTTTCATATTTGATACCCACCTTGTCCACTCAACATGTCGAAAGATTTCGATCAACCCATGGTGACAGATTTGGGAGGTTAGGTACCTTATCGAGAAGTGTTCGGTCTGGACTTCTCCAGCCCCATCAGCCCACCAGTCCACCAGCCCACAAGGTTACAATCAAACCCTGACCCTTCAACTTGCCTCCACTACATCAAGCTCAGGGTCCACAGTGGCTGGATTCATAACTACTATGTACATAAGCATAATACCTATATGTGTTATGTGTTCAAACATATCTCGTAAGTGTTCATTACCGGCATGTAGAAGAAAGGATACGCCGGGGAAAGCCGGAATATTCTCTGGCTTGTTTCAGGAGATATGGATTTCCGCTGATCCTAACAATATTCGGCTTTACCATGGGAGATTTTGCAAATGTCTCATAGACGACGCATTAAAAAAGGTTGGTAGAATTTATTTCATTAGAATCGAAAGCTCTCATGCGTTGTATTCCGTAATCCTGTCCAGATTAGCAAGATCTTGGGGAATTTATTAACGTCCTCTTATCTCAGAAATGTCCTAGAATGCTCACAGTCCACTCTTGGCTTTTCTTAGATATTTGTCCACAGAAGGCTACTGTGTCAACGTACCCCTTGTATAGCATGTAGTTCTGTGTCAAAATTGAAAATTGGTGACGAGCCATGGAACAATCTGCCAAGATATTTCGTGCCCGTGAGAATAATATTTAATTATCTCGCGGGGTGTGGCCCTTACCCATGACTCAAGAGGCATCATAATGTGAGATGATCTGGAGCAATCTCACGCATATTAAAAACACTGTTACACTCGCTACATTACTCCAAGAAATGAATCCTACAACTACACCTAGCGATCTAATCCACTCCTATTACTATTGCTGCTGGGTTAGGTATGCAACGACCTCCTCTACCTAAGTAGGTACTCATCACAACGTGCCCTCCTTGTTGATGGCCTATAGGCATTTCGAAGTTATCCATTGGGCTATCTATATGTCTTATTACAGATACTACACCGCATAACTAAAAAAGGTTGCATACTTAATTAATCCTAAAGAGTAGAGGCACTCCGATAGGAAATTATAATTGTCTAATACCTGGAGCTTAACAAATACACCGCCATCTTTTATTTAAGTGAATCCCCGAGTCAATACCATAAACATGGCTAAATCACGCCAGCAAAGTGTCCGTCTCTCGGGGGATCCATTCCGTCATATTGTTATTTCATACAGATTAGTCCACAACAATAAGGGAAAATATAAAAACATAAACTCCGATATTCCTCTTATTAGTTCTGTTTCTAGTGAATCCCTCCAAGCTTCTAGCGTCCGAATGATATTCGGATGTTTTGCCTCCTCTTAGTGTAATGGCCCATGGCCCATTTATTCTAATGTCCCCGTGCATAGCGAAGTGACTCCTCACTCGGCTTCCGGGATATTGTCAAATTAAACCATATTTTCTAAGCCCATCTTCTCTAATATCACCCTTGACCTACGGTAGTGTTTTGCCTGTAATACATTACATAAGACGGAAAACAAGAGGACCATCGCGAAGGGCAAAACACTTCAGTTAGGACGTAATGTTGTTGAGGATATTGACTGAGGCCAAAGGACCAAAACAGCGCTATCACTTGATATGATACCTTGGTAGGCACCTAAAGACGCTATTCAGAGTTTCAAGTGGCCTAGAGACTTTCTACGCTCCCCCCTGGGCCCAAATCATACAAGGTTAAGGATCTCGGAATCAGCCGAATAAGGTCGTATCCTCTCAGTGGATCTGTGCCAAAGGAATGGAGCGCAGGGAATAAGATAGGATGTGTACGCTGCTATAGGGTCACTACCAAAGGGGAGCACAAGGTTTCCATTGTACGTAGCAAAAGATCCCAGTAGCGGACAATCAACGAGACAAGGAGTACGATAACAAAAGTAATGAAAATTGCATTTGCCGGGAGGACTTGTCGGTGAGCTGGATGTTTTATACACATGGGCAGTGAGTTAACGGTTCAAGCCGGGAGTCTATTCTTGGAGGCAAATATCCCGTACCCGGAAAATCGAAGCCCTGTTGTCTTCGGAATGACCAGGTCATCCACAACGTAGAGGCATATATATGCCTGTATCAACTGTAACCGAAACGACGAAAACAACGTCAGCCACCAGACAAGCGCCTATAATGGACCTGGAAGCAAAAGAGATCTGAAGCAACAGTATAGCATGAGATTTACGGCTGCCACTCAACACCTGCCATGGTGGGTAATCATATCGGAAACTCCAAGTTAGGAATGGCTTGGAATAACTCACGTCTCATAAAGGTCTGTGCAAAGTATCATAGACAATGGCCATACCCAATACGAACGACCCGTTTATAATGATCGTATACGTCGATTAGCGAAGCACGACAACGGCAGCTGATTACATTTCCTTCATAATCAGGGACGGGGCAGTCAACTCGAACAAAAGAAACAGCCAGAGTTAAGAAAGCAATAAGGAATGCCCACACCTACAAAAGCCAGTTTCCATCTTTGCAGAGAGGTGTGACAATTGAGACACCAAAGAAACCAGCTAAATAGACCACGAGGAATCGAACTCTCAATTCTCGTTGACACTTCGTTCATAAAGGAACTTAGAGTAGCATTAAACAAAGAGAATCATATATCATCAATACGGCTCAACCCAGGGTTAGGGTTAGGGTTAAGAGTTAACCAGACCACCAAGGGTTACACGAGATACTATGTTCAATAGCGTCAAGACAAGTTCTTTGAACCAAGCAGGTACATGTTATTAGTCATGAAATAACATCGCATTAGTCCATATAGTATCAAACACTAGGTACGTGAGAAGTATAAATTCAGACTACAACAATATTCTTCTTTCTTGGGGTCTACGAGGTATGATAAATTACATTGTTGATCTCGTATATTAGTATATAATGGACTTTATATCTCATCGAGATAGTAAAAAATAATCTTCGAAACGACCACTGTTCTATTGACCTAAAATCCACACCCACCAAACTTTCAACAAGAGTAAACAACGCCAATATTCACTGCACAGAAAGAGGAGAAATGTCTTCCCCCAGTAACACGAATCCAATGGATGAAGAGCGGGTTGAGGCCCCCTCCTCCTTTGGGATGAATCTTGACCAGATCCTCGGCCGCGAAATCGTCTCCGATGAACAACCTGCTCACATTCAAGAGAAATTGTCCCAACTCACTGCCATGCTAGACAGAATTCACGAGTTATTCGGTGAGGCTAAGGCCTGTAACTCCATTTTAAATGCCGGGATAAGATACGAGTATTTACACCTGTTTAAGGAGTTTTACGTCGTGCTCAATGAGGTTCAGACCGAGCTCATGTACCATCAAGCCAATTTAGCCATCTCTCGAGGGGCGTTCGCAGAACCAGCCCAGATAGAGAAATGGGCCATTATTGTGGCCGAGACAAGCAAACATGTGATGCGTAGTGTTGGCCAAATACGTAGTATGGCGAGAAGCATGGAAGCTTATGATGACACATGGCCTTTCATGGGCGCTTCCTCGAATGAGCAAACAGATGACACCTGGAGATCAGGTGAAGGTGACCTTCAATTGAGCAAGAACAAGGCATACAAGGATCATATCTGCGAAGAAATTAAAGTATGGGCCAACCTGATGGCCATTGCTACTAGACCTCTTAACTGTATCTATCACGAGATGAAAGAGTTTTGTCCTGGTCTGGATGAAAGTTCTTTGGCTCGCATACTCGAAAATATGAACATATCCAGCGATGACGAGTCCTAGATGCAGCTGGATAATCGCAATTAATTCATATCAGACGAGTTGTTAAAGATCTATATACCTAGATAGACACTAGATATTTTAAAAGCAATCCCATATCCTCTTGAGCGAGGAGGTTGGGGGCTTTTAATTGTACTATTAATTACTTAAAAATATGATCTCTTCCTTCTATCTCTACCAATATCTCCCACTGATAATAGTTCCAACATGCTGTGTCCTAATGTCCGTCTAAAGCGTAACGAGAACCCCTTTGTATCCCAACCATAAGAGGGCAATAGGTAAATACGCGGGGCCTACACACTAGGTAGGCCACCAGTCTCCAGAATATCCTGTACTTATGTTATCTTCATTCGAAGTCCTCGTACCCATTTGGAGAAATAGGCGCGGTGTCGCTTTGCATTGAGTGAAGAAAACACAATAATTCGCGTTTTAATCGACCTGTTTTCTCTCGCGGGCCATTGCCTAAGATTGTAGAATTATGCTTCATGATTTTGTGTTAGAGGTAGCGTACCTAGTTGGGCAACCAAATGTCGCGACCCAGCCGGCTACGAGGTCAGGGGTTCTTGAGGACCACAACCCCCTTTTCAACTGCTGACTAAGCCAACCCAGGTTCTTAACATGTCAATGCTTCGACTCTTCGGCTACAAAGGAGGCGCGCTATAGTAAAAATACAACTAGGTACCTATTCTTTCATTTTAAAGCATGTCCGATATTACCAGCTTCACATATTCTTTTGTTAGTATCGGGTAGCAGACCAACATTCAATTACTAGTCGATTACATCATCATGATTATGTCAGCGGTCCTGATCTATCCCTTGGATATAGTCGCAATGCGCGACTAGAGGCTACCGTGGTATATGTTTGGATTGCATGTTATTGTACCTATTCTATTTCAATAATCTCTTCTGTGGCCTTTTCAAACAAATCGCCATGACCTCTATCTAGAGAAGCTCCGATCTTCTTTGCATTACTCGTCTCTCCCCCTACCCGACCTTTTTTAGGTAATCTTGTATCAATGTGAAATAGACCTAGACGTGTGAATCTTGGACGAGAATGAGTCGCACTGCGAGGCATTGCGCGGAGAATCAGTCCGACTGGCCCACGTCGTTTTAAACCAGTGCAGTTACCAATCTCAAACAACGAGACCTCGATCGACTTCGGCGTTTTGGAACCCTCTTCGAAATCATTCGTGTCTGGGAACTTGGTGATGGAGTCCATCGTGATCGCCTCCTCGGAATCATTATTAACCTTGGGGCTTCTTGTATGTATTTTCACTGAATCCCCTGTCGTATTCCGATGCCAAGTAGCTTCTCTCAACCGACCCTTTAGCGTTAAAATGCCGTACTGGACAGAACCGTATTTTGCATGTGCGTTGACTAGCTTAATATCAACGCCAAGGAGAACCGCGCGGCAATCTCGGTCACAGGATCGGGCAAGTATGAAGTTGACTGGCCCGTTTATCCCAGTCCAGGACCACGAAGGGCCTTGATAGTCAACCGGACGCGGAAAGCGCTCATGCTCGTCCGAGGTAACTTGCCAGCATAGAAAACTCGGTAGAGTCGATTTCCACAACCCCGCAAGATACTCGTCTTTCATGTGCGAGCCAAATACCTGGGCGATGCCCGAAATCGCGAGGCCACGATCGGTTAGGACAGAGAGCTTGCGTGGAGTGTAATGGTCAACGATAGTATCCCATCTTGACTTTATCCAATCGGCAATCCACTCTGCGCTCGAGCCCCTTGAGGTCATATCTTCGATATCCTGCTGAAGCTCGCGATAGATAAACATTACATGCGTGGGAATATGGACCGAGTTTTCGCGTTTCCAACCATCGCAATAGCCATCCTGTGTTCCGGAGCTAGCACACGTCCAACGCATTTGGGTCCTACCGAATTCTAGATACCTATTAGAAAGATAACGCTCCTGTAGCGTCCACGCACGGAAGTGGATGGGGTCAGGCTCTTTGCTATCCTCGATGTAGGTAATATACGCTGACCCTAGAGTGCCGTCTTGGTCTGGACAACGAAATGGAAGTCTCACAGCAAAGCGCGTGGTTTTCGCTAAATCGATCTCATCCAGAAAACCCGTAGTCGCACGATCGGAACGCGCGGCAACGATTGTGATGCATGCTTGATTGTAGATCCGAGGCATCTCGGCAATCTGTTCAATCTTGTCACCTTCGTCGTCTTGTATGATACACAGAGCGTCAACCCAGAGATATTTCAGGCCGAGTCTTGAAGTTACTTTGATCGCGTCCTGTACAGATCTAGCGAGTTCCTCAAATGGGAGGCGTAGGCTACCTGACTTCATCGACTTTAAGCGTGATTTGGTCGTTTTGAAAGGCTGGTCACCTCCCCAGCAATAACTCAGCGCTGCAAATGGTTCCACCTTATCATAGGTGTGTTCTATAAACACATCGAATTGGCCCGGAGCTTCAGTCTCGTGGACACGAAGAATGCGCTTAGGCATGGAAGTTTGCTCTGCTCGGCAATTAGGGTGTAAACTTAAGCATTCCTCCAGCCAACGTCGCGCCAGAGCCAGGTTCTCTGGGGAGTCTGGCCGGCAATTGATAGGACGAGTCAAAATGAACTGGCTTGCCGGATCGTCTAACGACTTTTAGTCAGTTTGGAGAATTAAAGGACATACTACATATCTCTGTCATCTTCAAAAGCTCCCTCTAGGATGTTACAGACCCTTTGTCGTGAAGACATCCGAGACACCTCCACATCTGATCCGGCATTTGCCCAGTTTGGGGTCGGCCGGCGCATCATGCTCCCATAAACCAATAAAGAGCAACTCATCGAACGGGTAGCGGTCAATCAGGGATAGGCTATAGCCTTCAGCGCAAACAGTTACGCGATCAGTTGAGGCTTTCGTAAGCAACCTATATCTGTCGCCATATAGTTCCTCCCAGCCGCGATCAAGCCATACGCATAGGTGACAGCGATGGGAAACTCCTTCGAGTACGTCCTTCAATGTCGCATCGAAGAGAAATATCCCCTTTATGGCTTCTCCTTGGTCATTGCTTATGTCATCAAGGGGCGGCTTTTTATCGAGGTCTATTACGAACTTTTGACAGAATTGGCATGAATGATAATTCGCCGGGTCAAACATTTCGGTAAGGAGTATTGTGATATTCTAATATAGTAAGAAGCAAATGGTATTTTTAAGAGACACGAAATATCTAAGGTACTTAGGTAAGCATGTTTTGAAGACGAGTGAGGTGAGGCCTCATGCCTTGAGGGGGCTGTGTAAAGGCAATGTGGCACCCCTGAAGGCTTGAATAATTCTTGAATAGGTCCCTAGGTCCTCTAGGATTATTAAAGCTTTTCGAAGTCATCGCAAAATATATTTTGAAGATGTACTATACGTATTTGGAACCTGATCTGGTATGAAATAAGGTAGGGAGGCGTATAGAGGTAAAGACCTACATTCATGTGAGGAGTAAGAACTTCGGTTATCAACATAAATAAAAACGCCTGTCTGCATAGATGAATCTATATGCAAGTAAATGTAGTAATCGTCATACCAGAATTGTCACCCCACTTCCAAGTTATCGATAAGGTCACTTACATAATAACAACCGGAATGTTTTTTGATCTTCTCAAAAAAGTTCCCAAGTCTACGGAAGCAACATGTTATTGAGCCTGTAGAGTTACATTCGTCTGGTCCGGGAAGCTCATGCGGCAGTGACCATGCTAGGTCTCCAATGTATTCAGTCTCAAGAAAGATCGTAGGTCAATCGAGACCGCAATTGAAGCTTGTAAGTTTCTGGTCTACGAGTCTTCGGTGCTCGATTATCCAGCGACCGTATGCTACAGCACAGACAGCACGGCTCGACTTGACTTCCTTAGACAGGAAATGGCGTCGAACCTCGAAGCGAAGCGATCGCTTCGAAGAGGACACACGTATTCGTAGCCAGACGGACAATGGCACTGCTTTCCAGCAAGATCATGTCCAATCCAACAACCAGCTGTACATCCTCTCCATGTTCCCGTACCCGTCTGGCAATCTCCACCTCGGACATCTTCGAGTGTATACCATAGCCGATGTAATAGCTCGCTTCCACAGGCTACAGGGTCGTGATGTGTTGCTACCAATGGGCTGGGATGCGTTTGGGCTACCCGCCGAGAATGCGGCAATCGAGCGTGGTATTGACCCAGCAGTCTGGACCAGGGACAACATTGCTCGCATGAAGGAGCAGCTCGACTCGATGAACGGAAGTTTCGATTGGTCAAGGGTTTGTTCAGATATACCACTACAGTAGTAGAATACCAATGTTAATCGCATCGTAGGAATTCGCAACATGCGATCCAGAGTTCTACAAGCACACCCAGAAGATATTCCTCCTTCTCTATAAGCATGGTCTCGTAAGCCAAAGAAAAGCGACTGTAAATTGGGACCCTGTCGACAATACGGTATTGGCGAATGAACAGGTTGACTCAGATGGCCGGTCGTGGAGATCAGGTGCAAAGATCGTGCAGCGAGAGCTCGAGCAGTGGTTCTTCCATATTACCAAGTTCAAGGAATCGCTGTTACGAGATCTCGAGAAACTAGGTCAGGATGACGCTTGGCCTGAGAGGGTCTTGACCTTGCAGAAGAACTGGCTTGGACGCACCGACGGCGCCTACTACGAATTCCCTGTGCGCAGCGAGGATAAGGCAATCGAGTCGCATAAGCTAAAGATATACACCACAAGACCGGAAACTATATATGCGGCTCAATTCGTCGCCCTTTCGCCTCATTCTCCCTTGGTGCAACAATTGGCGCAAAAAGATGCGAAACTTCGCGACTTTGTGGAACGCGCGAAAGATCTCCCTCCTGATAGCACAGAAGGTTACCTGATATCCCAGCTAGAGGCGACTAATCCCCTGTCTTTCGTAGAGGATGTTTCGGATTCGAAGCCTAGCCCTCTTCCTGTGTATGTTGCCCCCTACGTCAGGGGAGATTATGAGACGGGAGCCATCATGGGAGTCCCAGCCCACGACTCCAGGGACTTTGCATTTTGGCAGAGACACTGTCCTGATATACCTCTCAAATACGCTGTTTCGCCCACATCGGATGGGTCTACTATTGACATGAACGGCCCTTATTTAGGGGAGGGATATCTAACCTCTATCGCTGGTCCTCTTCACACAGTGCCCTCTAATGCTGCAGCGAAGCGTGTCGTTTCTCAGATTAAGGATGCTGCTAATCTCGCAGAAAGCAACACTAAATGGAAAATTCGAGACTGGCTGATCAGTAGACAAAGGTACTGGGGAACGCCGATTCCAATCATCCATTGCCAAACGTGTGGACCCCAACCGGTTCCAGACGATCAACTTCCCGTCAGGCTCCCCAATGTTGACGCTCATTGGGAGAATGGTAGGGTTGGTAATCCACTGGAGTCCGCGACAGACTGGGTCAACACCTCTTGTCCAAAATGTCATGGTCCTGCGAAAAGGGATACTGACACCATGGACACTTTTGTAGATTCTAGCTGGTATTACATGAGATTCCCAGATCCTCATAACGCAGAAGCACCCATTTCTGAAGCTGCAGCAAAAGCCTATCTGCCAGTTGACATTTATGTTGGTGGGGTTGAGCATGCCATTCTTCATCTCCTCTATGCCAGGTTTATATATAAGGCGGTTATGGGAATTCTGTATCCCGATATAGCTGTTGCTGATAAAGAGGGCGAATCCTTATCTTCGCCCCTCGACTTCTCAGGGGAACCCTTCAAGCGCCTGATCACGCAAGGCATGGTGCATGGAAAGACGTATACGGACCCTGATAGCGGCCGCTTCTTGAAGCCAGACGAAGTAGATCTATCGAATCCGTCTAAGCCGAAGGTTGTGGCGTCTGGAAAGACTGCAACAGTCACGTTTGAGAAAATGTCAAAGTCCAAACATAACGGAGTAGATCCAACCACCTTCATTGCGAAATACGGATCCGACGCCACGAGAGCTCACATCCTGTTCCAAGCACCTGTCAGCGAGGTTTTGAATTGGGATGAGCATAAGATCTCGGGCATCACGCGCTGGTTGCGTCGCGTGTACGCTTTTGTCCAGAAAATCCAGATACCGCAAAACGAATCAGGGGCAGAGTTTAACGGGAAGGCCTACTTCAACGGACTTGCAGAAAGGCGGCAGAAAATGGATAAGAAAACAGCTGCGCGATGGGATGCGAATGTGGAGGTGTGGCGCGCGACACAGAACACCATCATCTCGGTCACCAACGCGTTAGATAAAGTCTACCCATTAAACACTGCAGTCTCTAGCTTGATGGGTCTAACGAACAAACTCGTCGAGCAGGAGGCGGCCATGGATGTGATCAAGTACGAAGCTACACTGCGACTCATCCAGATGATGGCTCCTATCACGCCGGCATTCGCCGAGGAGTGCTGGAGCATCCTCAAACCCGACAGCGGCAGCATATTCACTCAAGGACAGCACTCTTGGCCTGTTCCGGACGGATCCTTGCAATACTTGGGAAGCAGCCGGATTGAATGCGCGGTCAAAGTAAACGGATCGCTACGGTGTGTTGTAGAAATCCCGACTAAACCAGATGGTATGGAGGATGGCAGCCCCGAATTCGTGAAATGGGTCACAGAGGAAATCCTCAAGTCTGAAGAGGCGCAGACCATGCTCACGGGGAAGACAGATATTCGGAAGGCGATAAAGGTATTCGCTGTAAAGGGAGGCCAGCTTGTCAATTATGTGGTTCCGAAGAAAGAGTAGAGAGTACCTAGAGGGGTTACATAAAAGGGGCGCATCCAGATACCCAGCTCAGTGCTTATGTAATTAGATGTGTAATAAACATGGATATGTAAATGTACGAAATGCATATATCAAAATATCATTATATATAGGATAATTTGCTTAGGGCGAAGACTATTGTTAAAAGGGGTCCTGAAAAACGCGTGCCTACCATCTAACGCTGTTCTTCATCACCTCAACCGCCTGCAATCTCATCTAAAACAACACATTTGTCACCAGATTTTGCCCCCGCTCTTCACAGGCGAATGCCACGCCTGCCGCCGTCCCTAATCCGGCGCGCATACAGCATATCGCCACACCTTGCCGCGCTGCTCCCAGTCTGTAGGGACCTAGCCTCGGCGCGCAACGAGTTGCGATGGATTCGTGAGCATGCGGCTGAACTGCTGTCCCCCGGCTCCAACGGTGCCACCAATAACAGGCCTCTCAGACATCTGAAAGAAAATGTGCTACTAAGCAGGCTCTGCCGTCAAAGAGGTAGCGGCGTTCCGCTCCAGTATATCTTGGGGACGCAGCCCTTTGGCGATTTGGAGATCAAGTGTCGCAAGGGAGTTTTGATACCGAGGCCTGAGACTGAGGCTTGGGTTACGCGACTTGCTGAAGAAGTGTGCAGTGATGGAGGCCGCGGTAGCGATGACACGCGTCTGAATGTCTGGGATCTGTGCACCGGGTCCGGGTGCATTGCGCTGCTGTTGTACTCGCTGTTGCGAAGACAGTTCCCCGGCTTAAGCGTCAAGGGTTTTGATGTTGAACCTAGGGCTGTCGCGCTGGCGAGGGAGAATTTGGCATATAACGTGCTACAAGGTTTTCTCCCTAAGGCAGAGCCGGGTGTTCGGTTCGAGGAAGTGGATATCTTCTCTGCGGAATGGCTCTCTTCGCTCCTGAAGACCAGGGGCGATGATGGATCGGTGGTAGATATTCTGGTTTCAAACCCACCGTACATCTCAGCTCGAGGATTCAACCGCGACACAGAGCGCTCGGTACGCAACCACGAGCCGAAACTCGCTTTGGTGCCAGAAAGGCCACTCGCGTCCTTTCCTGATTGTAGGTCGGAAGATGTCTTCTACGCTAGGCTACTGGAGATTACGGACGTGCTCCGGCCGAAATTCGCAGTCTTCGAGGTTGGGGACTTGGAGCAGGCCTCCCGCGTCGTGAAGATGGCGCTAAACCAGTGTAACGGCGTCGAGGTCGAGATATGGAGGGATTGGCCTGATATGCAACCTGATGATGACGAGACAAATGTTGTGGAGGTTAGTGGTGTAGAGGTGCCGATTAAGGGTAGTGGGAATGGAAGAGCACTGTTTATCCGCCGAACGGCCTGAATCTACTCTACGGGCTATACCACACGTCTCCTTCGGATCATTCAAATCCAGCTTTTGTATTCGGTGCATTTTTATAGGAAATGAGCCAAGCTAGACGTAGTATTATGTCGCAATATCTTGTAAGGTCCTCCCACCAAATGTCATAGAACAATATTTACAATATTATACAGCTATATATAGTGCTGTCCCACGGACGTGTATTATAACCTTATCGCGTTTTCACGGCTTAGTGAACTGATCGAAGAACTCCATGATAAGCTGAGATGCCTCGATGTGCGTTGGGCCCACGCCAGCCGCAATCGCACTGGGGGTGAGCTCCGTCGAAGCCCAGACATGCACTATACATAAGAACATACCGTTAGTATAACGTCGCAGACCAGGCATCGATACACAAATTCAAGAAAATACCAAGGCTGTGCAGGCACTTATACACTTACCCATATCATCAACCTTCCAATGCTGCAGCACGCTATCGACGCCGCCACACGTCCAGCTAGTATGATGCACGTCGCCGTCAAAGCTATCCTCAACCTTCTTAGCTGAATCATCACAGCCGTTCCGCTGTGCCCACCACCCCAGCCACGTCGGGATAGCCGGCTCGACGCCGCCCTCGCCCACGCCGCCGGTGTAGTTCACGCTGGGATCAGCGCCGCCGTGGAACTCAATGATGGGCAGCGGGCTCCGCGCGGGCTTGCAATTCACGTGCGTGACGTCGTTATCCATATAATAAGCCCCAGACGCAGGCGCGAAAGCGGCGAATTGGGCGCCTACGGTGCTGTCGCACGCGATGATGTCGACGAAGCCGCCGCCGTTGGACATGCTATTTTGGTTTGTATTCGTATTAGTTTATCCAAGTCCTGTGTTAGGAAAGAAAGGGGGTGGGAAGCTGGGAATACCCCGTCGCGTAGATCCGGCTGTCGTCTACGCAGTAGTCGTTCCGGATCTCGTCGAGAAGATCCGACACGAATTGCAGGTCCTCGGGTACTGAGACTTGCGAGTAGTTCGCTCCGGCCCAGGACTCCTGTTATGAGGATTCAGTCATCGAGTTCACTTGAAGTGAGTGTTTTCCTAATGGTTGCTTACGCCAACGCCGTCTGGGTAGACCATTATTTTCTGTAATTATTGATTAGCTCCGCGACTTGGCTCGATGCGAATCGTTATAAGCTAGATGCGTACGCTACCACTGAACCGGGACTCGCTCAGTCTAGTGTCCACTTCGAAGAAGAATCCGATCCCAGGTGAGCCATGGAAGCCGAGCACGACCGGATACGGTGTCGTGTCGCTGTAGTTGCTCGGGATATGGACCGAATATTTCCGCTCTCGCCCGCTACTCGTGAGACTATGATATGTCGTTATGCCGGGGACTAGGTGAGTCTTGCCACATCCCGCCGACCCCGCTGACGCTAATACCGCTGCGGCGGCAGCTGGAGCGCCTAGGGTTGTCGCGACAACGAAGATTAGGGAGCTCGCGAACTTCATCCTTGAATACCTGACTACCAAGAATCAAGATGACTTGAGGTTCAAGTGATTGTCCAGAGCATCTTAACTATACCTCTTGGCGATACTTATATAATCCAGGGGTTTGCGTTGATTAAATTACGTACCTGTTGCCTACTGAGGGACCGATCTATACTTGTCGATCGGTCGCCCCGGGGTTACATGTGATTGGCCAAAACATATCAGGTAGCGTAGATCAAGGATCACCTGCCCGAATCGTAAAGTCAGGCCTACGATGTTTGGTTGGATGGAAGATTATTAATAGGAGAAATGTATGTAACGTAGTCCCCATTTATGCGAGTGACTATCTAATGCTAGAACCTATCGCATATGACAATGCGAAAAACACGAATAATAACCCTCCCCTTTTCAATAAGGGGACAAAACCGTAGGGGGTGGTAGAGGTGGTAGAGGTGGTAGAAGCGGCGGAATTACTGCGTCACTGCTGTAGGAATGTCGATTGATTTGAGGGCAAAGTCATAACATAACCGAACAATTCAAAGAAACAGGCACACATTCTTCAGGAAGTCAGATGGCAATAGACCCAGCCGAAAAAGAAGCCAGTAAAAGCGGCATGCTTAAGACCAGCCGGAACCATTCTGTTGAGAGCCTTGAAGAGCTCAATAGTCGCCGCAGCATACATAATGTAAGCCGAGGCCTGGAAGAAGGCCAAGCTCAAGGCAGCGACCGATCCAAACAGCACAATAATAGGGTGTGTTGGATTCTGCCACATCGCTGCTTGGACGGCCGCTCTTACCCAGCCTAGGCTTTCCAGAAGTTGGCGGGTGAGTTCCAGGATGGCGCTGTTGGAGAGCAGCTCTATGGCTACGACACTCCGGGGCGGAATTGCGCGGCTGAAGGGGATACCGATCCAGCGTTGTACGATGATGAAGGAGGTAGGTCCCAGGGTCACTATGATGCAGAGTTAGTATCCAACTTGCTTAAATATACAGAAAGCTAATGTATGACAGCCACCGGTATATTTCATGAACCACGCAAGAATAATAAGTGGAGTTAGGGGTCAAGCTTAAGTAAGGCCTAGATATAGGATAGAAAAGAAGAAAATATTTACCAAAGCGGTATGCCACAAAGGCGGCCAAGACGAGGGGAAGACCACGACAACCAGGAACTGGCTCATTAGTCAGTTCAACTGCTTTAGTGATGACCCACTCGAATCCCAGAGTATGAGACTCCTTAATAAAGAGTCGGCATAAATCAACACCAAGGAAACTACCCATGCAGACCAGGTATATAATTAATATCTGGGAGAACATTGGGTTAGGAGTGAAATAAGGGATATCCATTTTGGATATAAAGAGGAAGAATATGTTGATTATGATGTGTTGATGTTGAAGGATGTTTCCAGATAAGGATTGAAAGTCTTGTGCAAAGGTTCAGAGCCTGGGATCTTGAAGATAGAAGAGCTTGGAAATCGAGAAGCGGCTTGGTAGAAGTCTTGCGGCTTATTCCGGAACGGCTCGTGGGAAGGGGATGGCTTATCCGGACGATACGGCTTGACAGGACGGTCGAGTCACACGGGTCCGACGATATGGGGGCAACAAGTCTGGTTTCTCCCGGCGGGCTCATGACAGATAACCCAGATCCGGCGATGTATGCGATATGAGCTATACCGGCGTGGCTAATACAGCCCCGACTCATATGAAGGACATAAGCACTTATCTGTTATTACGACGTATCATATAGTCGGCGGCGTATATGGAATTGTCAGATGTTTCACGTATAGGTGCTAGCTGAGACATGGTAGACAAAGAGGCATCATCCTCTCCCTGTAGTCTTATGATCGTCTCCAAAACTAGCCGGTAACACCTTATGTTCAAGAGCCGTTCTATAATGGATATTCAAAGGATTCATCTCAGATTCACTTACTACAGGCTCAAAATTGGCAAGGTTTAACACTTAGGTCACAACTGGTGTTATAACGCTAGGATGCTAAGAACGAGAATATCAAAGTATTTAAGTGAACACTTCCGTGATAACTTCTCCTAGTAGGGACCATAAAGGGCCTAGTATGTAGGGCATCATTCAGGTCATTAGAAATGAAAGAGCCCAGGCATTGCAGGACTCTAGCTCATTAAGGGACAAGAGCTAGTTGCCCTAAACCCATAGTCTAATGTTGTTCCAGGAGCCATTCTTACATCACCGTAAACTCACACCTTTTTCAGTTGGTATTGGGAAAGGCTCGGTCGGTTGAGCATCGTTGGTTCAGATCCTAACCTGTAGTACCTCGTTCTGCTAAAACCTTCTTACTCCTTCAGGGGCAAATAGTACCTTGGGAGTAAACTAACTACATAGATATCCCCATTTACTGATATAGAATATATATAATCTAGCCTGGCGTAGCATTAAAGAAGCCTTGATAACAGCGATGTTCGTACATCTGCTTGATTGAGAAATTTCCGGTTGGGCCAATAGCAACATTTGGCGAACCAGGTTCCCAGACCCACGATCAAATAGCTGATGATGACGCCGTATATCGGCCGTTAAGATCATGCGGGGTCGGAGTAGATGCATAGCTCTTAAGAAGTGCTACACATAAAAACAAGCGATACCAGGAGTTCAAGAGTTCTCATATGGGTGCCACCCGGGGAACCAATTATCAGAAACGAGAACAATGGTGGCCAAAAGCTCTCATGATGCGCCGCGAGTCGCAGAAGTTATAAATAATTATTCCGTATTTACAACGACTGAAAAACGGTGTATCATTTCAATGGTCGCATATACCGCTTGGTTCTCGACTTTAAGCAGCTTCATTTACTTTCCGGCAGTACACCTCTTATCCGAAGACCTATCTGTCTCGGTGGACGAGATCAATTTAACAATTACATCATATATGGCAGTAGCAACGATAGCGCCCATGCTCGTTGGTGATGCCGCCGATGTCATTGGTCGCCGACCAGTATATATGGTCACTCTTAGCCTCTATGTGGCAGCTAACATCGCTATTGCTCTTTCAAAATCATTCAATGCGCTTCTAGGCCTCCGTGTAGTACAAGCTCTAGCGATCTCTGGCATGGACTTGACCTACCAACTCCGGGACTGCTGTTACTAATACATCCCGCATACAGGAACCTTCTCTGTTGCATACGGGGTAATTACTGATCTCGCTTCTCCCGCGGAAAGGGGCTCCTTCGTGAGTGAGGTATCTTTTGCGTAGGTACAGTCCGAAAAATATCTATACATTACGCTGCGAGTTAACTCCTCTTTGCATATGCCCAGTATAACAATCGCGCCAAGTATTGGCCCTATACTAGGAGGCGCTTTGAGTTATGCCGCTGGTTGGACTTGGATCTTCTGGTTTCTGTCCATTGCTGCAGGATTATGCTTGGCGATTATGATTCTGTTTCTCCCCGAAACCTCTAGGAGCATCGTGGGAAATGGATCAATTAGGCCTCCGCGGCATCTTAGACTGCCTGTTCCTACTTTGATGTGTCATTGGAGAATAAATGGCCCAAAGGCCAGTCCCAAGCGTAGGGTACCTAACCCCTTGAAATCCTTGGTGATACTAATCCGCAAGGACAACGCCATCATCATCCTCGGCTGCGGCATACTCTATGTCGTCTATACGTGCATCAATGCCTCGCTCTCGGTTCTTTTCATAGACATATACGATCTTAATCAGTGGCAAGCCGGGCTTATATATCTTCCTTTCGGCCTCGGCGGGATGGTCTCTACCTTCTTCTCAGGCCCCTTGCTAGACAAGGCATACCGTAGGGCGAGGATAAAACGAGGTCTTCCAATAGACAAAGCAGTCGGGGATGATTTGGATAATTTCCCAATCGAAAAAGCACGCCTTAGCGTCATATGGGTACCCATGATCATAACCACTTGCTCAATTGTCGCTTTCGGTTGGGCCTTGCATTACCACCAGGTCAGCTTATGCCTCTCCGTGGTAACTTGCTCTCAGGCTGACAAGTCCAGCACATTGCGCTTCCGCTCAGCCTCCAATTCGTTGCTGGCCTCTGCATGCAGCTCGATTTCAGTGTAAGCTTCCTTTTCCATGCTCAGAATCTACTCCCAAGATCTTAATCCAGCAGTTTCAAGGTCTACAATACCCTTCTAGTGGATAAAAATCACCGGACCCCAGCGGCTGCCCAAGCCTCGAGTAACATAATGCGCTGCACTTTAGCGGCCATTGCAGTATCATTTCTGCAGGATTTGATCAACGCTCTTGATATTGGCTGGACGTTCACATTCATGGGCGGCCTATGCTTAGTCGTTACAGGTCTCTTCCTTGTCGATTATAAGGAAGGAACGCAATGGAGACAGAACAGGATAATCTCGAGCCAAGCATAAAATGAGCCATGGTCGAATTGGGTGATTTTCCTAGGATGGATGAGTAACAGGTTAAGCCAAAGCCGCGCATCTGACAACGGCAACCTCTCCATTCCTTGGGCAGAGAAACGACTTTTGAGCTCCCCAGACGGTACATAAAGATAGGCAGTCCCTACTAATCCAATCCCCCGGCAACGAGAAAAGTTCCTTGAACTGCTCCTCGATGGCAGCATTAGATTTACGGCGATCGGGAAATGTTGAATATGCCGTGATTACGCCCTTATCAGGACTCGGCGTAGAGGGCACCGTGGCTATACTTGAGCTCGGCGGTATCTTCCAGGAGCAGATTGAGAAGTTTTTGGAGAGAAATATGAGGTGGTCATGAGGATTAAATGAGAGTGGAAGAGCGATTTCAGCTGAGATATTTCGAGGGAGAACGGTTGGGCCTATTTCCACGGTCTCATTCTTCTGTTCGACGCTGGGCACCTCTTTTTGAGATATTTCGAATTTGGAGGTTTCGAAATAATATAGCAGCTTCTCTTTAGAATTATGACCCTGAGGCGATGCTTGGATTAATAAGTGCTTCTTGTCTTGAGTGACAAGGACCTTATGCAAAGTGATACGATCTAGGGGTCCTTCTAGGTTGATGGTGTAAGTCTTGATTTCCTTGAGATTCCAGTCCAGGACCAGTACTTGCTCGAATCCAAACCCAAGTATTAATTTCGGGTCTTGGGGGTGAGCAATCCATTTGCTTTCAGCCATAGCAAATTCCATTGAATTCGCCACTGATAAGGACGTGAGCGAAATAGTGTGAACCATATTAGAGGTAAGAACCAATAGATGGCTCGAATCATGTTGAAAGAGTAGTTGTGTAATCGGTCCTTTCGTTATATTCTTCATGGGAATCTCTGCCGCCGCCCGGACAATGGGCTCTGAGATGTTCGAGTCCATGGTCACCGAAATGACGAAGATCCTTTTGCTGGAGTCAGAAAAACAAAGGTACTTCCCGTCAGGACTCCAGCTCATTTGCTCAATGCTGAGATAACCTTTTGGTTTGTGAATGTCGACAGGCTGCCCCTTACGCGCGTTGACTAGATGCACTGTTCCAATCTCGGTGCCGTAGCTGTATAAACGTCCAGCAGGTGAAGCTGCAAGCACCGTAATAGAGTCGACCCTCCGGGACGAGCTCGAGTAAGTCGAAAGACTGTGGGTGAAACTCTCTGTTTCACTTACGCTCTCGGCACCTCTACCTGTCTGTTCCGTAAACTTCATCAGTGCATTCGGCTCCCAAGCATTCGCATAGTATCCTCTGATGTCATAGAAGCGTCGGTGGTCAGGACTGAATGACAAGCCTAGGACGGTGTCTTGAGATGTTAATTGATAGAGGAGTCCGAGATCTGATGTGGTGTAGGCCTTCACCGTCCCATGTACATCGCCGGTTATGAGAAGATTTCCGTCTCTACTAATCGCTAGTCTGGATGCTCCGGTAGGCAACTCAACAATTTCGCCCTTATAAGGATTCCACTTAAAAAGGACTCCTTCGATGTAAAGGCCTAGGACCTCGGCAGAGTGCGGATGCCATATAGCATTGATATCAGAAAGGTCCCTTGGTGGATGTCACACGTAGAGTAAATGCTATAAAGATTATTGCGAAGCAATATTGGATTAAATAGTTATATAAAGATAATCTATTAATGCTTGTCCTTTTATTCCTTTCTAAAGGGGCTATACCTCCTTTATATATTATTTAAAAGAACGTTATTTTTAATATAATTTTATTATATTTAGCCTTAAGCTTAATTTAGCTTTTATTCCTATTATCCCTTAATAAAGTTACTCTTTTTTATTATATTCTTATCCTTAAAAGTAATATAATTATTATAGGGTAAATATATTATATATAAGTTATTATAATGAATTTAAGTATGGTTTTTTATATTAAATGCTTTTTGTTATAAATTTTATTATTATTTTTATATAATTTCTTTATAAGTAAGTAATAGTTTTATTATTTTGTAATAATATATTTAATTTTAATATATATATAATTATAGCTTTCTTTTAATTACCATTCTTTTATTTTCTTTCCTTTTTAATATATTTTTAACGCTTATAATATAATTTCTCTTATTTTATTTATTTAAATTTAAAACCTTATTTTTATTATATTTATCCTTAATACCTTTAATATATTTTTTAATAATTTTATAACTTTTATAAATATTATGCTTATTTACTAGTTTAAAGTTAAAAAAGCTAAAGCTTTTATAATGCCTTTTATTTTTATTAACCTTTATTTAATATTATATTAATGTTACGTATTGTCAGACACATTAGGTGGCTTGGTAACTAATTCATCTAGGGTATTGATTCAGGGTATTCCTGATCAGTGGATT